>CAKNWW010198075.1:0-10427 GCA_932074435.1 Andricus kollari
CCAAAGATCTGGCTGAACTGGATGACGAGCTTCGTGGAGATTTTCCGAAAAATATGACCTCTGGACAGTAATTGTAGTGTGTATAATGCAGCGAGAGCTTTGGCAGATGCAAACCGTAAAACAAAAACGACGGGTGATCATGAGACCTAAAGACGAATGCATCAACTCAGTACAAAGATTGGCTGGGCCAGACAGTACGCGTCCCGCATTCAGTGTGTGATTGACTACATAACATATGGCAGGTCTTTCACTGCCAAGGTTCGACATTTCGTGCGCGAGCTACGGATCTGTCATCACAGGCTTAACAAGTCAAAGCTACTGACCATCAGGCAGCATATTGTTGACAGGATACGAGTACTATCTAACGCTAGGAGATGTGTAGAGCGGAGAGAGAGGTGGGTCAGAGAAAATGAACAGTTTTTGTCTGACCCATCTAGACTCTCCCAAGACCCTCCAGTTACTATCGACCACCCGCCCACACCAAACGAGGTTGAGGCATTTTGGAGACAAGTCTACGAAGTCCAGCATCCACTGAAAGAACACTCGAAGAATGTAAATAGCTTAAAGGAGCTGTGCAGTGCCCTTATAACACCTGCGGAGGAATGCCCACCTATCACTCCCGGGGAGGTGAAAAATGTACATCGGGAGGTGCATAGAGAGATTAATGCCGCTTTGGAAAACCAGATTTACTATCTCATCTGGAAAACATCGTGTGATCACTAACACTGTCACCTTTCAGAGAGGTGTGTTTGAGGGTGACACCATGAGCCCTCTCCTCTTTTGCCTCACAGTATTGCCACTATCTCTTGCACTTCGCCATTCCGAAGGGTACCTCTGCGGTAAACCTGGAAATCGAAAGCATAAAGTCACTCATATATTTTACCTGGTTGATCTTAAGATCTATCCTAAAAATCAAGAGAAACTACATCTAGCTCTACACATTGTCAAAGAGTCACTCAAGAAATTTGGTCTTCCGAACTGTCGGCGAGGAACATGCTTGCCGTCCCGGTATGACTCTATTCATTTGGAGCGGTTCCATGGACGAAGGATGAGCTCAGATCCCTCGATATCGAGTCCCGAAAGGTTATGCACATGAACAAAAGCATGCACCTTAAAACTTCTGTTCCGCGACTTTACATCTCACGCTGTCAAGGTGGTCGCGGAATACTAAATATTGAATGTCTTCACAGCAGGAGTATTCTGGGTACAGCGCATATAGTCGCAAATCGACAAGACACTCTTTTAAAAATGGTCAGAAAACACAAAGAAGTGGGCAAAGGGTGCGTTTCTCTACAAAGCATCGGAGGAGGCTGCTGAAACACCTGGCCTTGACTTCAATCTCAGGGATGAGGAAATTGCATCAAATCTTATCCATCTCGAGTACTCACTCCTGTAGGCCCGGATTAAGAAAGCACAGGAGAAAAACTTCCGCGAACAGCTCCTCGAGAAGAAGATGCACGGCATCTTCCACAGAAATGTGGAGGATCTGTCGATGTCGTATGAGCTAACGTTTGCTTTCCTTAAATCACCCGGATTGAAGTCGGGCACGGCGGGTTTCATTTTGGCATGCCAAGACGTTGTCATTTCCACTCTAGCATACCGTCGCCACATTTTAAGCCAAGACATTCCTGATGATAGCTGCAGAGCGTGTCATGCACACCCCGAGCATCTAGGACACATACTATCTGGTTGTCCAATTCATGCGGGAACTCGAGGCCTGACATTGTTCTTCTTGACTTCGAGAAACGAACTATGTTCGTTATCGAATTTTCGGCACCAGCTGACAAAAACATCATAGCCAAGGAGAATGAAAAGAAAGAGAGGTATAAAAAACTTATAAGGGAGTTGCGATGGCTATACCCGGAATATTCCGTTAAGCTAATCGCCTTGATCACCGGTGCTCTTGGAGGTGCCAAGGTTTCACTGGTTAATAGCCTGTAAAGCATCTTTGCGTGTCAAGAAAATGCTAAGACACTTGCGGGTAAAATGCAGAAATCGTTCGTCCTTGGGTTGCTCCGTGTCCTCAGGGTGCACGAGACTTTTGCCGGATCATCTTATTGAATTCGTCGCAGAGTGTAACCACCTATCTCACGGTCGTGAGACGTGGTTACAGCTGAAATTTTACCGCGATTTCGTTGGGAGCGGGTAACATAGATTTCGGAAAACTCGGAAAGATGTAAGACGGCTTTCCGGGGTTTCGCCGAAGCCGTACATAACCTCCGAAAGGGAGGAAAGGATGGCTTGAATAAATTGAGCAGAAATAAACTTACCGTCCAGTCAAGATGCGAGCCTGGGGTAGCGACTAGGTTAAGACTGGGTTATTACCCATTATTCTTTGAAATTTGTCATTAGTCATAAGGCCTGCGGTATATAGCCGAATAAATATTTTCGGGGTCGGTTTCGAGATGGAGCAGTAGTTTTACAGCTCGTAATCATTGAGCAGACAGCGCAGAGTATCTAAAGCCGACATAAACCAGAGAAGAAGGAGTACAGGAGGAAACGCAACCGACACGGCGCAGCAGGTTCACGCACACCCAGAGAGTCCGCTCTGTACCCGATGCCAGGGTAACCAGCGAGCAGCAGCTTAGCGCCGGCCATCACGCACTACCACCCAGAGAAGCAAGATGGGGGAATGGGACGCAACCGACATGGCGCAGCGGCCCCACGCATGTCATGACAGTCGATGCTGCACCCGTTGCCACGGCAACCAACAAGTGGTAAGGGGATGGCAGCCATTACATAACAGTAGACAGGAGGGTTCACACTCCTCACAGGCCAGAGACAACCGACGTGGAAACAAGATTCCACCACTGACCACAAGAGACAACACGGGCAGGTCACTACCAGAAGACGGCGAAGTTGAAAGCGACCGAACGATAGCCATGTTGGGGACCACCAGAAAGCTGCCATGTTCCAAGCAGCACTCAAGCGGACAATGAGGACTGCGCTAGACCGTGAAACCAACCAATCAACGGCCGCGAAATGTGCGACAGCAAAAGAAAAAAATATTAAAGGAAAAATTAATATACGGAAGATGGTGGAAACCGTAAAAATATAAAATAAGAAGGTTTGATGGACTACAGGTCGAAGCAAAGGTTGGCGGAATGGTTAAAAGGTACGTGGTTTTGATTACCCGCAAATTAGTGTTCCCAGCTTCGGCATCGTGTGCCCACGCGGTATGAATAATTGATGGCCGCGGGTAGTTTGGTGCAAAGTGTTTTCTTGTGAGACTGTCCGAGACCCCTTCGACGCTCCAAAGGAAGAGACATACTCGGCTCAAGACCCGACTTTAGAAAAGTTGAGGCGAGCGTCTTTTGCAGTCCGGGAGCATGGGCACGTGGCAATGGACGCCAACCGGCGTCGTGCATAGCGCGGGTGTCTCCGACGGCCATTTTAAAATGACAAGGAGTTTCGCTGGGGTTTGCTTGTGGTTCCCGTCACGGGGGTTTTAAATTTATGAGTTCATTCAAAGGGAGGGAAACTAGTCATATCTGTTCCGAGCCGTTTCCGAGGAAACGCACAGCAGTGCGCGGTAAATTCGTGGAAATAGTTTTTAGGTTAGTTTGTATTTCACTTTTGTATAATTAAGATTTTATAAAATTCAATGTTCATTTTAACAGTCGAAATTTAAAAGTATGTTAAGTACAATTCTCTCTCTCGTTCCTAAGTTCCCACTCCCTCTCTCATGTTTGTGAAGTGAGCTGGCCGGCCTGCCAGTCTCGATAGGGACGGATCCTGCGAAGCTCGGGTAGGGTTTCCCCTATCTGGCGCCTGGTGAAAAGAAGAAACAACGAGCTTCTTGAGTCGTTCGTGGGTCACAAGGGTGTGACCCACGAACTCGGTTTACTCCAAAAGTTTGGTCGAGATTGCAGGTAAGTGGCATCTAGTTTATAATTGGGTTTTCTTCCTGACTGGGATGGACTTTGGATTGGATAAATGTGCCAAAATTCATCTGATGAACGGAAAGATTGTTGGCTTTGCCGAGGATCCTGAGCTTGTGGATATCAGTGTTATTAGACATCCTAACACTGGAGAGACCTATACATACCTGGGCGTGCCTGAAAGCCGCATTCAGGACGTAACAACAGTAAAGGAGTCAATCCGTAGCAGATACAAGCATCTTCTTCGACATATTTGGTCTTCCAATCTGTCAGCGTTGAACAAGATATCTGCCACTAACATGCTTGTTGTCCCGGGTCTACTCTACTCGTTTGGGGTGGTTCAATGGATGAAGAACGAACTTAAGGCCCTTGATATCACGACCCGGAAGATCATGCATATGCATAAAAGCTTGCATATCAATTCGTCAGTTCCGCGATTATACATTTCACGCGGCCAAGGCGGACGCGGACTTCTGAATCTCCTGTGTCTTCATAACCGAATTTTTCTAAGTACAGCTTATATCGTAGCCAATGGCAGAGATCATCTCTTCAAAATGTTCAGGAACCATGAGATGATTGGCGCAGGAGCGTTCCTATGCAAAGCCGCGGAGCAAGCGGCCGAGACCCTTGGCCTGAATTTTAACATCAGAAGTGAGGAAAGTGCATTACTCCATCTAGATGCTTCACTTCTGAAAGCCGAAGTGAAGTAAGCAGAAGTTCAAAAATTCCATCAAGAGCGGCTCGACAAGAAAATGCACGGAAATTTTCACAGAAATGTAGAAAAACAGTCCTTGTCGAAGGAGCAAACTTTTGCTTTCCTCAGATCATCAGGGCTTAATTCAGGTACAGAGGGTTTCATTTTCGCATGCCAGGATGGTGTCATTTCCACCTTAGCATACCGCGACCGCCTTTTATGTCAAGAAGTTCCCAGCGATAGGTGCAGAGCGTGTCATGCACACGTTGAGTACCTGGAACACATACTATCGGGGTGTCCCACCCACGCAGGAACGACGTACATCTACAGATATAATGCGGTCCTAAGAATCCTTTATTACCATCTATGACGCTCTTACGGTGTTGGCCGCGACCCTGCCCTGCCGAACGCTCCGAGGAAGATAGAGTCAATTGTCCAAAACAAGAAGTGCCAAATTTTTTTGACCTACGATTTTCGGACAGCAGTCTCTGTTGCACACTCGAGGCCTGACATTGTTCTCCAAGACTTCGAAAAACGAATTATATTCGTGATAGAATTCTCGGCACCGTCCGAATACAACATCACTGCCAAGGAGAAAGAAAAGGAAGAGAGGTATCAAGACCTTAAAAGGGAGCTGCAAAAGCTGTACCCAAAATATTCGGTACAAGTAATTATCGTTGTGGTAGGTTAACTCGGAGGTGCGAAACTATCACTGGTTTGTAACCTCAAAGCCATACCCGCGTACCAATATATGCCAAGGCACTTGCGAAATGGATGCAGAAAGCTGCAGTCCTTGGGTTGGTTCGTGTCCTCAAAACACACGGCGGATTCGCCGGCATGATTATATTAATAATAAATGCATCATAAATATAGAGCCACGTCTCACAACCGTGAGAATTGTGCTCACAGGACACGTTGAAATCACAACGACAGGCCGGCGAAACCCTCATGTGTCTTGAGGACACGAAGCGCCCCGAGGATGACAGATTTCTGCATCCATCTCGCAGGTGCCTTGAAATATTTTTGGCACGCGGGTATGGCATTAAGGTTACTAACCAGTGATAGTTTCGGAACTCCGAGAGCACTTATCACAAGGACAATTACTTGTACCGAAAATTTTGGGTACTCGGACGGAGCCGAGAATTCGATCACGAATATAGTTCGTTTCTCCAAGTCTTGGAGAACAATGTCAGGCCCTGAGTGTGCAACGGAGACTGCTGTACGAAAACCGTAGTTCCAGAAAATTTGGCACTTCTCGTTTTGGACAATTGACTCTATCTCCCTTTGAGCGTTTTTCAGGACAAGGTCGCTGCCAACACCGTAAGAGCGACAAAGTTTGCTTCTTCGACAAGGACTGGTTTTCTACATTCCTGTGGAAATTTTCGTGCGTTTTCTTGTCGAGTAGCTCTTGATAGCATTTTGAAACTTCTGCGTTCTTCACTTTGGTTTTCAGAAGTAAAGCATCCAGATGGAGTAATGCACTTTCCTCACTTCTGATGTTAAAATTCATGCCAAGGGTCTCGGCCGCTTGCTCCGCGGCTTTGTAAAGGAAAGCTCCTTCACCAATCATCTGGTGTTTCCTGACCATTTTTAGGAGAGGATCTCTGCCGTTGGCTACGATATAGGCTGTACTTAGAACGGTTATGAAGACACTGGAGATTCAGAAGTCCGCGTCCGCCTTGACGGCGCGAAATGCATAATCGCCGAAGTGACGAATTGATATGCAAGCTTTTATGCATATGCATTATCTTACGTGTGGTGACATCAAGGGCCTTAAGTTCGTTTCTCGTCCATTAAACCACCCCACACGAGTAGAGTGGAACCGGGACGGTAAGCATGTTAGTCGCAGATACCTTGTTCAACGCTGACAGGTTGGAAGACCAAATCTGTCGAAGAACATGCTTGTATCTGCTTTGGAGAGAATCCTTTATTGATGTTACGTCCTCAATGCGGATTTAAAACACACACAGGTATGTATAGGTCTCGCCAGTGTTAAGATGGCTAATTACACTTATATCCACAAGTTCAGGGTCCTTAGGAACGACAAAAAACTTTGCTTTCTGCAGATCAATTTTGGCACACTTATCCAGTCCAAAGTCCATTCCAATCTCTCCTATGCACTTCTTGACGATATTCATGGCAGTTTGAAGTTTGCTTTTACCAGAGGCATAGATCTTCGGGTCATCCATATAGCGTCGTGAGTGACCTTATGCTCGCGCTGGTTAGTGTCGGCAGAGATGTATCCAGAAGAATTTCGTAGTGCGAGAGACAGAGGCAAAAGTGTGATGCTAAAAGTAAAGGGCTCATGGTATCGCCCTGAAAGAGGCCCTATGGAGGGTGACGTTGTTCGTTGTCACACAATAATTTTCAGTTGAGATAGTAAATGTAGTTTTGCAAAGACGCATCAATCTCTCTATGCATCTCACTATGTGTGGATGCACCTTCAAGCTTTCCAACATACAGATGATAAGTCTGTCAGAGGTTGAATCGACAGCTTTCCGGTAGTTAATCCAGGCCATTGACAGGACGCCTACTACACCTTTTTCGAGCCACGTTGTTCGTACATCTTACGCCACACAGGCTCAATTCGCCGAACAATCCTGTTGTTTAGGACAGCTGTAAAGATCTAGTACAGTGTGTTCAAACCAGTTATTGTTATATATATATTTAAGTTTCACCATCCGAATCATCTTGCGGAATCATTATTCAACCAAATTTAAAAAGTATCATCCAATCTTACGTAACCATCATAAAGCAGATACATATGTATTTTCAAGCTTAAATATTGAAATTGTAAAATTAGATTTACATAGTATAGTGTAAGTACCTACTTATAAAGAAGGAGAAAAAATGTATATAGCTTCCTATTAGGAAGGTAATTTTTACATTGACCTGTTGAGGGCTATAAGAAAAACAACCGAACACGTGGTGTGGTCTAGGATGGACTTTCTGCAGGGAGGGTTATGAAACTGAGTCTAGGTGCCTAGACCAGGTACAGGAATAGTTAACATAAAAATTAAATAGTTTTTCTTTTAATAGTTTAATTTAAAATTAAGGTAAGAGTCGGAAAAGAGCATAGAGTGCCGCAAGTTTGTAATTGTATGTATAAGGACTTCTAAAATTCGTTGCAGCCTTCGACCCTTGAGATGGTTTTAAAAAGATTTGGAATTTTTGGAAACATTAAATTAGTGATAAGGAATGAATGATCTTTGGGCAAATAAAGAGAAGTTTCTTAATTTTCCTCTAATTTTTTAAGTGCTTTTGAGAATGGATTATTTTTGATGAAGAACTGTCAATACTGCATGTTTATTAGAAATTTACTAAATTTATTGAAGGAAATGAGTTGTTGTTCCAATTATCTGATGCTTGAAATTATACAGGGTGTTTTTTTTAACTTGAGACATCGAAATATCTTAAAATCATACGCATCCTATGAAAAAAATATCCGTAATAAAAACTTTTTCTTTTCGAGGAGAAAACCGAGTTTGAACAAAATTTACCACCCATCCCGCAGGAGGCATTTGGGGGTGGTTTTTTTTTCGCGAATCGAAAAAAAATTTTCGAATAAACCTTACGTATTTCAAATTGAGTGCGTGAGAATGTGAAGCAAAAGTCAATCTCCTCCTTTGATTCTAAGAATTCATAGAATAAGTGCTTAGTTTTATGGTTTTGGTGTCGAACGACAAATGCCATGATCTGGAGTATAAGGGCTGGCTGTTTTAAACAGGGCATGAGTGTGACATTTTTATGACCTAAGTCTAGGACCTTAGTTAGTCGATTTGATTCACTCTTAGGAGTAAGACGTGCCTTTCTTCTGCAATTGAATGAACTGTTTGTCTTTAAAAGGAAAAGCAGAATTTTTAATTGTAGAAATTTAGCAATTTCCCATAGGTTATGGGCCCAGAAATTCGCGATATTAAGTTTAGTGTAAATAAAAACCTGTTGTGATGAAACTGTGAAAAAAACTGTGAAGATTGTACAATTTGTGAAGTGATTTTCGAGTGACAAGTGACAATGGAAAGTTTAAAGATGAAACGGAACATCAAACCCTTTGATGGAGAAAAATATAGTGTTTGGAAGTTTAGAATACGTGCTTTATTAACTGAATTAGACGTAATTAAAGTTTTAGATAGTGACATTCCGGTTACGGTTACTGATGAGTGGAATAAAGCTGAGAGGACTGCCAAAACTGTCATTGTTGAGTACTTATCTGACTCTTTTCTCGGGTTTGCAAAGGCAGACTGTACTGCAAAAGAAATTGTACGTAATTTGGACGTTATTTATGAACGCAATAGCCTTGCTACTCAGTTAGCTCTCAGGAAAAAGTTACTCGGATTAATATTGACTGGTGATACACCATTGATCAAACATTTCACAGTTTTCGACGATTTGATTACTGAACTGACAGCTGCAGGTGCTAAATTATATGAAACAGATAAGGTGCCTCATCTACTTCTGACTCTTCCTGCAACATATGACGGTGTAATAACTGCCATTGAGATATTATCAGAAGATAATTTGACCCTGGCTTTTGTGAAGACAAGACTTCTTGATCATGAAGTTAAATTAAAAAATGAAAGCTCTGATACGAGTGTGAAAGTGCTTCAAGCTGAAAATAAAAATGTGTCTACGACAAAGAAGAATAACAATGAAGCTTCAAGATCATCGAAAAATTATCGTCAGGGACAATTTAAAGAACGAAACTTCAGATCTAAGAAGAAATGATTCGAGGTCAGATGTCATCACTGCGGCAGGAAAGGTCACATAAAGAAAAATTGTTACCACTACAAAAGAGGACTTCAGTACCAAAATGATAGAAATAGAACTGTTCAGAATGTTCACATAACAGAAAAACCATCTACTTCATTTACAAGTACATCTGGATTTGCTTTTATGGCTGGAGACTGTCTACCTGAAATAGAAGGAAAAGTTACTTTTCTGCTCCACTCTGAAGCTTCTGACCATATTGTAAAGAGGGATGATTTATTCAGCAGCTTCATCGAATTGCAGCCTCCTATGAAGATCTTCATTGCGAAGAATGGATCCTTCATAAGAGCGACAAAGAAGGGAACAATCCAGGTCAGAACTAATTTGGGCATCCCAGGAGTTCTTGAAAATGTGCTCTATTGTCCTGACATCCCAAATAATCTACTTTTTGTACTAAAAATGCAACAAGCTGAAATGAAAGTTGTATTTAATGAAACAGGTGGAGTTCAGGTAATAAAAGACGGTAAGGCCTTAATGAAAGGTAAGCCATTGAATAATTTAATTGGTGTAGATTTTGTTGTCGAAAATAATATGATAAAAGATAGGAATCAGGCAAATAATATCATATGTAATAATTATGAATTGTGGCACCACCGTTTGGGTCATATTGGAAGATCAAAATTTATAGAATTGAAAAATAAGCAAATGATAAGTGATATGAGCCAAATTGATCAAGTGATTCCAAACGCTAATTTGTGTGAAGCGTGCATTAATGGCAAACAAGCGCGATTTCCTTTTGAGAAGGCTAAAGATAAAAGTTATGTGAAACGCCCGTTATTTATTGTTCATTCCGATGTTTGCGGTCCAATCACTCCTTCAACAATTGATAATAAAAACTATTTTGTAATCTTTGTCGATGAATTTACTCACTATTGTGTAACATATTTAATTACATATAAATCAGATGTTTTTTCAGTTTTTAAAGATTTTATTGCGAAAAGTGAGACTCATTTTAATTCGAAAATTGCTCATTTATATAGTGATAATGGAAGGGAATATTTATCAAATGAGATGAAAGACTTCTGTGTGCAAAAAGGGATTAGCTATCACTTGACAGTTCCACGAACCCCACAGTTAAATGGTGT
>CAKNWW010198098.1:0-10381 GCA_932074435.1 Andricus kollari
TTCGACATTCATTTTCGTCACGGTTTTGATGTAATTTAAGAAAAAAAGGATTACGAAAATGGATCCAGTATTCCCAATATTGAAGCTAATCTCAAATAAAATGCAACAGTATTAAAACTCCCAACAGATATTGAACGGGTTAACCGATTTTTTTCTATCTTTTTTTAATCGACTCCAAATTATGGAAGGAATCGAATGCAGCATATTAAAATTCAATTTCTTCATATATTGATAATTATCAATCTCGTTCAACCGTCTCGAATCATGTAACACACTAACAATAGGAAGGATCGATGATTTACGAGGGACCCCCTGATGTGAAGTGTCCCCGATAAACTTCACGCCTGAAAGACAATTTGTAGTGAGAAAATTTGGAGCCCCTGGTTTACGTTCATCCCAGCCACTTTCCCCGTTGGCGGATTGCTCGTTTCCAGGCGCATAAATGAAGCAATTTTTCGATTAATTTAAATATAACAAAAACAAGACCATTTTTCAAAAAACGAAGACTAATAGCTTCGGCATTATGTCATTGAGATTATGTGGTACAAATATTACATCCAACAATTCATCCGTGTAGGAGGAATCTTGTGTTATGTAATACATGGGAAAAAATTCAGGCCTGACGAAGCGCCTTAACTACCTTAGGCAACTAAAGAGATTACAGCTTGTTAACAGTTTGACTTCTCTAGCGCACTGTACGGAGTCCAGTCCAGAATAGGAATCGTGCCTATACTCGGAACAGTAAAGAATGATCGGCCAAAAAGAATTTACAAGGCCACAGAGCAATCTGATATTCTGGATGCTAAAGTAAGAGGCACTAAACGTCCTTTGGTATCATGCAAGCAAGCTTCGGTTCGGTGCTGCCCGAACGTTATTGATGTGTGGGACATCCAAGACTGGTTACTGGACTGCTGCAAACTCAGTCGAGTTCTCATTAGAACACTATAAACTATACTTCGATTAACACTTCATCCTTCTGACAACTGAGACACGATACATAGATTTCCATTATTGATGCTAGAAAGTATAGTAATTTATGCTTTCTATTCTTTTTTGAGAAAGCTCACTTTTTAGGAGAGACTTTAGTTTTTCATTTGTGTAAAGGTTGACGCACTTAGATTGTAGGTGGTAACGTACGAAGCGTATACAATAACTTTAAAGTATTAATAGATTAGGTTCTATGCAGGAGAGATACACATTTTTAATGATTAGTGTGTAGTTTCACAATCCTTCCCGTGTCTTCTGCATCGATTCCTCAAATTTGGTAATCATTAAACAATTTGTGTACTGAATATCGATCTCTTGAATCTCATTTTTCTCCGTGTATATTCATGACAATATTTTTGTATTGATTATTTTATAGGCTATACGAAAATACAAACTTACCATTTTCACCCGTTTAGGTTATCTCACACTCAAAAAAATGTATGGTTAAATATGGCCTTACTATTTTTTCTGGTTAGACTAACCAGAATTATGGTTGAATTAACCAGAATATCTGGTTAATTATTATATATATATATATTTTAAATATATGGCTTATGTAATCCTGAATCACAAGACAGGAATTACAAAAGGCCCTGACAATAGCTGTTGGATACAATATTTCTCGGAAGATTTGTCTCTCTTGGAAGTACATACGCTCAGAAGAATATATTTTTCTGCATCGAACAAAAAATTTTGTTATTTTTAATGTATATGTAAATAGAATTACAAATAAAAATAAATACGTGACTCTCTATTACTTAATTCAAAAGAAGGTCTTATAAGTTAATGATAGGTGTATAAGTAATTCAAAATAATATAACCTAAAAATAAATTTAGAAAGAAACTTTCTGGAATATATTTTGAAAAGGTTTTATGGAGATATTCCATCAATATCTCAGCCAATGCTTCAGCAACATAGCGCGGCAATATTTAAGCAAGATTTCTCAGCCACTTTTCACACACATAAAGCGCGCGCAATTTCAATATTGTTTTGAAATGTTGCAGAATTATTCCCGACCAATATTGCCTGGGTCAGACATTCTAATGTTTCTTGAACGTTGCTTCAATATTCATTCGGATTGTTGCCAATGTTTCAAATAAATATTCTAGCAATATTTCTGCAACATTGTGTGTTATTGGGGAAAAGAAAAAGGATCAGCATATTGAGTTTTGAATATCTCCTAAGTTTTTTTAATTTTTCGAAAATTATATTATGTTTTTTCTTTCAACATCTAAGAGAAAAGTTAATAAGATTTTCATTAAAATTAATAACAATAGATGAAATTTTTCAGATGATTTGACATGGCATTTAGGTCTAGAATTTTTTGGGACCGAGTCGAATTTTTTGCCGATAGTAGATGGGCTCTGCAGTTCCATTTTGTGTTATACAATTACGCAGTAGCATTCTAAACTGCGTGGGTAATGCCTAGAAGATAAGGAAAAGAGTGATAGGTTGGTTAGATTAACGCTCTTTCTTACATTATAATCATTCATGCTGGAAGGTATTGGATGCATGTAAATTTGGAGCTATCCAGTTTTCGTCAATTCTCGACGTTTTGAGACATCCTGAACGGGGGCTTCTGAGTCAGAAAAAACGGTCTTAACGAACATGTCTATCTGTCTGTCTGTAGTCTGACGACGCGATAACAATGGAAGGCATTTTTTATTCATGATTTCTTTTCGCATACTTTTTGTGGTCCAAAAAGACAGGTCAAGTTCGTTACTTAGCATTCCACCGCCAATATTTAAACAATATTTAAACTCACCCAAGAATCCACTCTGGATACGGTAAATAGTCGAACTAGAAAAATATTACTTTCATGAAGGTGAAAACAATCCTCTTTATCCATTTTTTATAGGTATAGTGTTTTGGTTTTAAACATGGAAAATGCCATATAAAAATCAAATATTCCAATTTGTAACTAAACAACGCAAAATACGATGATTGTTTCCACAGCAAAGTTTTTCGCTGTAGAAAAACTTGAAAAATTGACCTTTAACATTTGTTTATATCATCCGTACTTTGTCCGTGAAATTTGAACCTTTACATTCTCAATATTCTCATAATTTAGGATGGAAGGTATTAGGTTTGTGTAAATTCGTTGATATTTTTAGGAATATGGCTGTATGCCTGTCTGTCTGTCTGCCGTCTGATGGCACGACAACTTTCGCAGGAACTTTTTATTCAACATTTTCTTTGGTATACTTTTTGTGGTCCAAAAAGACAAGTCAAGTTCGTTAGCCAGCCTTCTAGAGTAAGAGCACCATTCTGGGCACCTTAGCCCTATTATTGGCATGCCAAAAACCGAAGTGAATTTATATTATTTTGGATATATACTTCGTGGCACTGCATAATTAATATATGCATTATATGTAAAAATTATAGAATTAAATTAATTGAGGCAAAACATGCTAAAAAATATATTATCTATGAAATCACCCGGGTAAAAATAATTGTTCTTGATTTTGTCTTGGGTAAAGACCAATCCAAGATAATTTCAAGTCATTCTGTATGTCTAGCTCGTGAGACGGAACCAGGCTATTTTTGATGTCTTAAGGGTCTCCGAGGGTCATCACTAATCCACTTCAAACTTTATAGAAAGTTTATATTATTTATATTCATGGTCAGGGCCGCATTTAGGGGCGTGGGGACCCTAGGGCCGGCTAAAATGTAGGGGCCTTTTGTAATTCCTGTCTGGCTTCTAAAACAAAACAAAACAAAAAACAAAAAAAAGTCATGGAGGTAGTAGCCAATGCAGAAGTGTGTACATGTAGCAGCGATTTTGATTTACATTTACATTTGTAAGGGCCCCTAATTTGTGGGGGTCCTGGGACCATGGCACCGCTGGCCCCGTAGTCAATTCAGCCCTGTTCATGGTATTTATTTAGTATGTAGTAATAAGTTTATTTGTCTCCAATAATTATTATTCTTTGGATGACGAATCTAAAAATGTTGTCCATTTTTTCCTATCTTCAACAGTTCACTAGATACTTCTAGAAAATTACAATTTTAATCTTTTTACGGAAAATTGTATATGCCTGCAGTTGTTGAGACAGACAGATCCGAATTTATTATTTAAAAATTAGTTATTAAAAAATTACAAGTTTTATAGGTTGTAAAATTTTAATCCTCAACATGTGTCAACTGCCTGGTCCTAACTTAGCTACCTGATTCCTCGAAATGGCAGGCCCTGCCGATGTGGTCCATAATTTATAGAGGTCGCAGTATAATGGGCAGTAAAATTTACAAACGAAAACTCTTGTAATTTTGACCCTGGCAAATGTTAAAGCCACAAATTGGTAATATGATTTTCTTTAAAAGAAATTCGGAATATTTATCAAGACTTATACTGCTTATCTTAAGACAAGTCTACGTTGTCTTGTCTTGGCACAGTTTCCAGCCATAAATGCGAGAGAAGTCCGTATATCTCCAATGTCTAGCTGGTGAGACGGAGCCAGACATGATGGTCCTGAAGACATATTGAAGACTATCAAGTCAAAATCAAGACCAAATATTGTTACCCGGGCAGATAAGAGTGCCAACAATTGGGGCAGGGGGTGCCAAGAATTGGTGCTCTTACCCTATTGCCCATATTTATAGTTTTAGTCATGAAAAATAAAGATGGGAAACTGAAAAATTCAACTTTTCGACGAAAACACACTAGATACAATAGATCATCCAGGTTTACACAAGCGCCTGTCATATTTTTTAATAGCGATAATATGGTTTTTGTTTTAAACGTGGAAAATGTCATAAGAAAATCAAAAATACAAAATTGTAGGTAAACAACGCAAAATACAGATTGCCGGAGTCCCAGTACTGGGCATCTGTACTAGGCCAGTACTGGCTGGTAATGTACCGCAGTACTAGCGTGCGGTACGGGCACGGACCTGCATACCAGTACTGTTTGTATAGTGGCAAACCGTTGGCATACGAAAATGCCAGAGTTAATTTTAAAAACGATAAAAAAATCACGCAATTGTTTTTAGGGCCATCCATTTATCATCATACGACTGTATATTAGGGTGTCCTAAAAAACGCAATAATCTTTTTTTTATGACGCACCCACTAAACTTGTTCTATTTGGTGAAAAAATAAATTCATATTTTTCTTTTCTTTTTAAAATAATTTTAAACCGTGGTCCTGGGGCCTTAAAGTGTCCCAAAATGATTAAAACGATTAATTATTGTTAATTTTCGTTAATATAATTATAGTTTGCCAGGGAATTCAACTGTTAGTGCCATACGTTCAGGAGAAAAAAGTTTACCCAATTAGACCAAAAATGCTACGCCTTGTTTTCAAAAACTACCCTTTAAAATTATTTTTTCACTAAAAATTACCCTTATAATAAACAGAGGATCCTTCTTAACTTCAATAACATGCTGAACTGACGAAATTGAATTAAATTTAACTTCAGGTACGATTTTCAATTTTTCACTTCTCAAATACAAGTTAAGTTTGAAAACAATATAATTCTAGTGATTGGAAAAAATACTATACTTTAATTTAATTTCGCCAGTTCAGCATGATATTGAAGTTAAGAAGGATCCTCTTTTTATTATAAGGGTAACTTTCTGTGAAAAAATAATTTGTCGTTTTCCTGTATCTTGTTAAGTCATTTACGTATCAAGAAATTCAATGAATAACGCATAAATTCCTTAAAATTCAAGACATAATATTTTAACCTCTATAAAGGGTAGTTTTTGAAACCAAGGAGTAGGATTTTTGGTTTAATTGGGTAAAGTTTTTTTCTAAGCGTATGGTACCATCAGTTGCATTCACTGGCAAAAAATTATTATATTTACCAAAATTAACAATAATTAATCATTTTGATCATTTTGGGACTCTTTAAGGCCCCAGGAACACGGTTAAAAATTATTTTAAAAAGAAAAGAAAAATATGCATTTATTTTTTCACCAAACAGAATAATTTTAGGGGGTGCGTCATCAAAAAAAAGGACATTGCGATGTTTTAGGACACTCTACTGCATATCGTCCGAATATTATTTATATTACAAAAGTGTAAATTTCAAACTTTTTGTTTAATTTCAACACCCACTATTGCTATACTCTAAAGATATAACAAAATAGGTAAATAATTAAAAAATAAATAATAATTGATTGCGAGTATTTTGTCTATAAATGTTAATGGTCCTGCTTGAAATGAATACATATATTACATTTTTAAACATTATTTTACAAATGAAATTTCTAGCGCTTCGGGGTTTCGATCCTACATCTATAACTGAATCTATCTCCTAGCAGTGGGTAGTCTGAACCATTACCCTATACTTACATAATTGAAAGTTAAGTTAAGTCAAGTTTTTATCATGAACTTTTTTATTATTATACGACATCTTATAGATGTAAAATAAATGAACTGTTGATATAAATATAAATAAAATAATTTTTAAATAAATAATTTAAATCGATTACAATTTTTCTTCGTGTAATATTTTGTTTGTTCTTGTTTTCGACCATTTTACAATTTTTGATAATGACATAAAATGTCATTTTTAATGAGCGACAATTTTCTTAATAACATATTTTTTCTAACTTTCCTGTAACGTTTTGCTTCTTTGGTGTTTTAGACTAGTTTACAACGATTAAGGGATCTCCATATATTACGCAATCAGTTTTTCTTTTGTTTAAATAAAGACGAAAGAGGATTGCTGTGAAGTTGAGAATGACAAAACGATATAAACAAAAGAAAAATTGATTACGTAATATATGGACGACCCCTAAGAATTACATAAAATGTAATTTTTTCTGAACATTTACAATTTATCATACAAAAAAAGTTTTCGCGATATTTGTATTTATGGGTTTTCGAAATTTTATAACACATTAACCCATTTTTAAACGTATTTATTTAATATTTATACTGTCTTCATAGTACTGACCCAATCGTGGAGCCAACCGTCCACCAGTACTGGGCGAATTGCCGATTATCTGTACTGGTGACCAGGACTTTACCTATACCCAATAAACAAGAATTTGATTGAGTGGAAATTATTTGAATCGAAAAATTTAAGAATGCCGATTCACGCGAATTTCAATTATTTCAATCTGCCACCATTGAAATGACCAACAATTCAGGCAAATATAACGCTGAATTATTTTTCAGCTTTTCTTAATCGCAACGACATTTAATGGCTAAGTTTTCTGATTGTATGAGAAACTAAGACAGTAAATTTCGTTACGATGGTGCCGAAAAAAAAAATAATAATAATTTAACGAAATTTTCCTGAATCAGTGGTGGCTACAATATTGACCGATTGAAAAGATTACATTTTTGAGACTGGTTAAAAATTTCACAAACCGATAGACCGCAATTCGTGTGAATCGGCATTCTATATTCTCTGATTCAAATATTTTCCATTCGATCGATTTTTTTCCTGAGATGTTTGGCCTTGAAATTAGAATTTTTACATTCTCATCATTTATGGTGGAAGGTATTAGATTTATATGAATTTGGACCGATCCAGTTTTCGTCAATTCTCGACATTGTGAGACCCTCTGAGTTAGAAAAGTATTGTTTTTACAAACATTTCTGTCTGTCAGTCGGCAGTCTGATGACGCAATAACTTTCGAAGGAATTTTCTAATCAGGATTTCCTTTAATTCACACTTTTGTGGTGGAAAAAGACATATCAAGTTCGTTATTCAGCTTTCTACAGCTACATTTTATAGTTTTAGTTCGTTACCCTACAAATCTCATCAATAGAATAATTAAAAACAGAATTAACAAGATATTCAATCACCTTGGAAAAAAAGAATTTAACAACTTAAAAAGTTTTACGGTGGTTCCACATATCTCGAGAATAACGGACAATAAAGTAACGGACATTTTTAAAAAAAGGAATGTTTCTAATTTTATTAAAAAAAAAAATACTGTCAATCTCAGATTTGAAAACTCAGTACTCCTCCTTCTTTAAAATGACAGTTTGTCATTATGGGGTTTTCTCTACAATATAGTCTTTAAATCTAACTACAATGTAAAATTTCCATTAACTTATACTCTATTCTTTATTTTTAACCAAACCTCAAACAACATTTTTCTTATCGATCAGCAAGAAATACATTTTAATATTATTTATCATTCTCATTTACCCAGTTATAGTAATGTTAACATACGCTAATATTATGATACAAGTTCAAGCTGCTAATGTAATTATTTATCTGAGCAAGTACGTAATGATCGTGACCATCCCAACTTTTCTTTATATAAATCGTGCGATTTCTACAAAAAATGTAAACAAATTAATGAGAAGATTTTCTCTCTAAATTTGAAATCAATGAGAGTTCACTGCTTTTCAATGAAAATCCTTACTGATTTCAATCAGCGACCCATTTCTAGCTATTTGAATCAGTAATATTGCGTTCTGAACCAGTGAACATTTTTACTGATTTGTTTCAGTAACCTATTTCTCATTGATTCAAATTTAGAGAGGGTGTATAACAAAGTTCAAGATCAGAATTTTGCGCGCCTTTATAAAATAGACGCGTTCAGTGTTGTGTACAAATAGTTTTACCCCGCGTGAGTCACATTTTAAATCATTATGAATACGAATATGAAACAATAGACGATGCCCCAAATAACATTATTTTATCAGTCAATTGGAAACTTCTCTGAAAGACTGAATCAATCCTAACTAGATCATTATCAGCTTTCTACTGATAAGTTGTACTCTTCTATCAACAATAAAGTCCAACTCAAATATATTACACAGAATTACAAAAAGTGTTTAAAATCATAGAAGTAATAATCCCACATGGCACACTTCCCGAAAAAAACCAGGTCTGTCCCAGGTTTTTTCAGAAAAAGCATAGGTCTAAACCTGGGACAGACCTGGTTTTTTCGGGAAGTATGCTATGTGGGAATAATCCTTATTTTACCTTAAATAATAAATAATAACCCAATTATAGAGAATATCACTCTCTCACCTGTCAGCGAGGGATCCCCAGAAGGGTGCGCTGAAGAACTCGATGAACGGCCTGAGGCCAACAAGCAATCCACATTGACCTGCGTTCATGCCCATCTGCTTGAAGTAGACCCCCATGAGAGGGAAGAGTGAACCAAAGGCCGAATAGAAAAAGAAGTAGAAGGTCTTGACAATGAGCATTTCCTGATCCACTGAGCCAAAGAGATAGTCCAGGATGTCGGTTTTACCACGTATTTTGTGCGTGGCCTCCTTGGGCTCGGGGTATAAATTTGGGTCGACCTCTCCCAAGGCCTGGGGGTCCACCATGGGCCTTGCTCCCGGCACCGAGGGCAGGTTTCTTCCGCCCACTCCCGAATCTGAGGCCTCTTCTGGTGGATAGTAGTGATCCTCGTGGCCATAGTTCTGCATGGTCGAGTCCTCGAGTTGCGAAGAGGAGGCTGTGCGTTTTTTCTGTCGAGCAGTGACACTGACTAACAAAAACTCAACCCTCGGTCATGAAAATGAGGCTTGTAAATAACGAAGCACGAACTCACTACTAGGTCTCTTGCTCCTTTAACATCCCTTTAACCAAGCGCCTAATCGATGACCGACAATGAGATACCTTCTTCTCTGTGAAATCGATAAACGACACGCTGCGCCCGCGCAAAACTCACATCCGCGTAGGGGTAGTATTCCAATCCCTGTACAAAAGTGAATGTATATTCGATATCTCGAATCCTCACTCGCTTGACAAATTCGAGTTTTCTTTGTCAATTAGGTATCTTTTGTTGCTCAGGAAAATATATTGTTTGGTGGATTCATTTACAAATGGTAATATATCAGTATTGTGTTCAAGGAATAAGTGTATACTTAAAGCGTGTTCTACAACAGTGCATTATGCGCAAATCAAATGGATTCACAGGAAGCTCAAAAAACTGAAATTCTGCAATAATTCCAAGTTTTTTACCCTAATTTCATAACCAGGCATTTTTGCCTCTATGTACACTGAGAGACTTTTTGTTAGACTAAATGATAAAAATGAATGAGAATTTAGTATAATTATTATGAAGAATTATTATATCGGCATTAGGGTCTTATGAGTATATTTAATTACAAATTAAAACGTGCATTCCATAAAAGTTATAATTGGCAAACGTTTCGAACACGGATAGGGGTCCTCCTCAGTGCCAGGTATATAAATTGAAAAATGAACTTAAAATTAATTCTTAGGTAAAAATGCATGCAACTTAGCACTTCTATGACGTGCAGCTCCTCTCTCTCTCTCTCTCCGCCACTCTCTCTCTCTTTCTCCGCCCTTCTCTCTCTCCCCCTCTCTCTCTCTCGCTCTCTCTCTATAAGCTTCCTCTCTGCGTGTTATTCCCGTTTCGTTGCAGAAGGTGAGATGGTTGCGGGGAAGTAAATTACTTCTTAATCCCACAAACACAGATTCACAGACACAATATTCACTAA
>CAKNWW010198120.1:0-10644 GCA_932074435.1 Andricus kollari
TTTTTTTGGACATCATGGGAGTGCCTCATTGGATAGGATCGAGGACTCGTATCCTGAACTAAATCGAGGCAAGGTATATGAGAAGTGCGGGATCTCGGTGAGAAACTGTCTGGTTCATTTTCGTTGACTATAACTTGACTGAACCTAACTCTTTTCGCTATCCCACGCCAGTCCGTCATTAATTCAGAACATTAAGAATGTAATAATTGCAGAGATTTGTATTTAAACTGAATAATTTTCATACAAATTATGGCTATATTTTAATGTTTCTATTATCTATTCTCTACGACAAAGGCGCAAACTTGTCAGTTTTGAAAGGGGTTGTTCCTCATTGCTCGAGATGCACCATATCCTTGCAGGACAGATGCGTCTACGCTCTGGGCGTAGAAAAAAATTTTGGATGATTTATGGATAGCCCAATAATAACCGCGCCTGAGTTGAGAAGAGTTGCGAAGTATTTACGTGATTCTCCCTGAGTTGGCGCGATTTCCTAAGATTTGGACAAATTTCTCATGATCTGGCCACATCACCAAAAATGTCACATGACCTGTTTTCAGTGAAGCGTGACTTTTCACTCATTTTCACTCAGTAGATAGCCCCTTGGCTAATCGTCTTCACATTACATAAGAGGTGATATTTGGTGACAAAGAATTGGCGAATTGTTTATTTTATAAACAAATGCATTCTTTGGTGATTTATAGACAGAAAGTAATAGTTTTTTTTCTAATCATCTTCAAATTACATAAGTGGTAATATTTATTGAGGACGAATTGTCAATCGATATTATTTGCTTTTGTTAAAAGTAAAATATATAAACAATTGCATAGTTTGGCCATTTGCAGATAGAATGTGATCCTTTTTCTTTATACTCGTCTTCACATTACATAAGAGGTGATATTTGGTGACAAAGAATTGGCGAACTGTTTATTTTATAAACAAATTTTTATAAACAAATGCATTGTTTGGTGATTTATGGACAGAAAGTAACAGTTTTTTGTTTTAATCGTTTTTAAATTACGCAAGTGGTGATGTTTATTGAGGAAGAATTATTGTCCATCGACATTTTTTTTTTATAAATAAATTTTATAAACAAATGCATAGTTTGGCCATTTGTAGATTGAATGTGATCGTTTTTCTTTCTACTCGTCTTCAAATTACATAAGTGGTGATATTTGGTGGCAAAGAATGGGCAATTTGTTCATTTTATAAATAAATTTGATAAACAAATGCATGGTTTGGTGATGTATAGACAGAAAGTAATATTTCTTTTTTAGTTATATGACACTTGATATTCTTGATCCAAAATTCAAGTACTTCGTTAAAAATTTATCTGTGTCGTTAAATATGCAATATTGTAATGATTTGATAAGCAAATCAATCCTTTTCTTCGACCGACGATGTTTAAGAATATTAATTAATGTTAATTAACATTCTTGAATATGCAATATTTGTAAAATAAACCATTTCCAGAGGTTTTCATTAAAGTTATTACAGTACCCACAGTAATTTTACCTACACATGAATAATTATGTTGTTAGTATTGTGTAATTACTTTATTAGTCGATGATTGTAATAAGGTTATAAATATCTGGCTATACAATTTGTCAACGTTTTCTAAATTGAGCATAATAATTGGAGATAGTGAAAAGAACCTTCTTTATAATTAGCTGACGGAAGTATATACATATACCTGGAAGAAACTTACTAACATGGAAAAAACCGGAAATCGTCAGGGAATTTTTAGGCATAGTTTGAGGAGACACCCTGATATTGAAGTAGCGACATACAAAACAGTTGAATGTTTTTCTTTGTGATAATAATTTGCTTAGAATTCAATCTCGTCTAAACAGTCAGTGGAAAATTAAAATATCTGCATTTTTGTTGTGGTCGATTTGTATTTTTTATTTATTGAGAATACAGTCCGGAGTTCGATGTCTATAAGTCGTAATTGATAAGAAAACCAGGTCTTCGGATTCTTTGTCGTAATTATATCGATTTTCTCTAGCGTTAATCCCTCAATTAACATGTTTGGGAACACGTTATTTATAATGTGACCAAATGCATTTCATCCAAAATTGATCTGAAATACCAATAACAATTTTTCAATTCAGATTATTCAAAGAATATGCATCTTCTTATCCACAAATTCTTAATTGTTCCACAAATTAATTAAAACTTCCGTTTAGAACCAACCAGTGCATGTTGCGTATGGATGTCATGAATCATTAGTACATTCTCTAAGTTTCCATCCTCACAAAGAAATTTCATCTTGTCCAGTCATTCAGCATCCTGTGGCATGTCTGTCATTGCAGAAAACTGATAGTATGAAAACCCAGTGCCAAAAGCATGAAACCGACAGTAGGAACCGAGTTTTGACAATTGTACAAGGTCTTCCTTTTTTAATAGAGTGCCTACATTCAACAAAATTTTATTATTATTAGCATATTTCTCGATTTTTTTACAGTTTTTAGGGAACAATATAATATTGGAAAATTCCAAGGAGATTTTTCAGCCCACAAAATTAGTCTTGTAAAGCAAATCGAATCTTAATAAAATCTTATTAAAAAATCGTTCTTAGGTTCAAAATTCAACTAGGTTGAGAGTGAAATGTCTTTTGAATGTGAAGTCAGAATTTTTCGTAAATGAACACATTCACATTTTACACTGATAGAAATGAATAAATAGGTGGTACAACGATATTTATGATTGGATTGACCCTATTTTATTGCTGGTATAGATACAGCCATACAGGATGTCTGTTTTGGCCATCCGATTCTTGTTGCTTACGAAAGTAGACGCGCAGGCGCGATCAAGATGCCTGTTGTAAACAAAACAAAGCGAGTCAGGTAAATCAGTCATACAAAGGGTATTGCTAAACGACAACATTTCAGAGATAGTTCCCTCAGGCAAGTGTTTAATAGAATTACACATTTAATACAATAGCAACACATATATTAAATTTTTGTACCACAAATATGAATAACTTGTATTTACCATATTTCAATAAGTGCATTTCGTACCCTTTATGATTGAAGTAAACGTATTATATTATAAATATACTCGTAATTTTTCAACCCACGGTAAATCAACGTTATCATTTATATCAGTGTACTTATACACAATGTACAATCTGAAGCCTTCATTATTGAGACATTTTATGTTTAAAGTGTTAAAAATGAATTTTACTGCAGTTCAAAATCAATGTACATTATAAACTTATTACATTTTACAATATGTATAATATGTTGACAAGTTTAACAGTTCAGAAGGAATTTTTTAAATCCTAGTTTTTTAAAGTTACATTGTTTAAACATTGTTGTCACTTTCAACTTTATTTCGATTGTGTAAATAATATTGAAAA
Organism: Andricus kollari; assembly: GCA_932074435.1. NCBI lineage: Eukaryota > Metazoa > Arthropoda > Insecta > Hymenoptera > Cynipidae > Andricus > Andricus kollari. Next base: position 3,362 of record CAKNWW010198120.1, read on the forward strand.
ACAAATGAGAATTATGTGCTTTATAGTTCTACAGAAATTACGTTATTATTTCAGTCATTTGGTGTCCGAAACTGTTTTTCTTTAATTGTCCTTAAAAATATGATGCGACTTTTGCTGGACTTTTTTCGAAATTCCATGCGACTTTCTTTGTCATTTAATGCGACTAAAGTTACTTTTTTGCATTCCAGACCAGCCGAGCCCTGAACATAAACAATCGCTTGCTACTATCTCTTTTAAATCATTTCATAACTTTGCGATTTTCATTTTGCTTGAATATGTATATAATTGTCGGAAAAATGTGGAATCTCGTCATCGCTCTTAAGAAAAATAAAATTTTTAATATCATGCTAATAATAGGCATGCTCATTTATAGATATTTTAATAAATATTGAGGAAAAAATATCTTGCGGTCGCGATGAGACACGATAGCTTTCTTAGGGTCTTCAAAACTTCTCATTATCTGAAATGGTGCCGAAGCTTTGTTGCCAGGATGGAAACTGATTGTACATTTCAACCTCTCTTGAGCTGCTGCTGCTGTCCGAATTGCGCTTTTTTCAAAGTCTAGAGGCAAATAATTTATTCGCAAAAACCATAAAAAGTCTGAAAAGCATAAAAGTTATAAAACTACTTCCTAATATCAACATTTGTTATTACATCTCTCATTTTTTAAATTCAAAAAGGGGAATAATATTTAAAAAAACATAATATCTAACATCACCAGGGCTACCACAGACTAATGTACTTTAAAAAAGTGACTAATGTAAAACAAACATTGAAAAACTTTAATTCCTAACGACAGTGGGCTATTAGAGACTAATGTAGGGTAGGGTGGGGCGAGATGAGCATAGTTGTCTTTTTAACGTCAGTATTTAAAATATGCTAATTCATTGCTTGAAAGTAAGTCGTTGTATCTATTCTACAAACATTTTAAATTATAGTTTTGCCAAGATGAAAGTAAATAAAAAGTATATGCGGAATTAGAAACGAAAATAAAAAAGTAGTGCGCTTGGCTCATACCGCCCCATGCCTGGGGCGGGATGAGCCACTTGATTAAATGACTTATTATATATTATTTATAAGTAAGAGTATTGTTAAGTTAGAGTATTATAAAACAAAAACATATCTTACACATATTTTTCAAAAATTTTACGGAACATTTAAAGCATTTAACGTTAAAATGATGCAATCCTTAATCCTAACCTCTACCGTTACTAACTCTACAGACAGTGAATAGAAAACCCTCACAACAAAATGATATCCTTGGCATATCCCTAGGATATCTCGGCAGGATATGTGATATCCTGAAAAATGTCCCAAAAATCTCCCGGGATATCCGTGGCATATTTCAGGGATATCGAGATTTCCGCTCCGGAGGATATCGTGACAGGATATCCTGACGATATCCCACGCAATGTCCACAGGATATCCCAATACTATAGTAAAATGTCCCACCAATATCCCGATATTATAATAAAAAATCCTGCTTATATTCTAATATATTACTAGTGGATTTCCATTCAAGAAATAAAAATGAATATATATATATGAACACCAATTTTATTGTTTTTAAGAAATTTTTAATGTATATTTTAAATGTATACTATTGAAAAGCAAATCTTCCATCCACTGTTCAGCGATGACTATTTCTGTTTTAACTAATTTCTTTTATTTTTCATTTTATTGAATAAAAATTTTTGTTGATTGCTTTTGTTACTAATGATTTGATTTCCATTGTAAACCCGATTACACTCGTTAAACTATACATTTATGAATTTTGTGCACGTTTGAGGTTAAGTTGACTGTAATGTAGAAAAAGCCGAAACTTCTGATCTTTTTAAACCTTGAGCTTGCAATTTGCATGCATGAATTCATTGAAATTGATATACTAATGTAACATTTTTTTAGCTCTTTCATGACTTTGCGAAATTTTTCTTTAGTTTTATGTTTAACTTTTATACTACGTTGTACGTTTTACTTAAATCTACACATATACATATATAGAAAACCATAATAAATACATATACCTATAATTACCTATACAATATTATCTGCATTTAAACATGGAAAAAAAAATAATCTCAAAATTGTGACAAAAACAAGTCACAAGTGTTGAAAAAGACCAGACTGAAATATATATGAATTTCCAGGATTAAAAAAAATTATATAATTAGGATATCTTGGGGACATCCTTGGCATATCCTGCATTTTAACTATGGGACATCATAAGAATATGCTAGGATGTCCTGAATTATGGAATTCGAGATATCCCGGACTACAAAAATTGGGACACTAATGGGATATTCTCAGCATATTCTGAGATATCTTTGGGACATTCCAAGGATATCGAAATTTCCGCCCCGTAGGATATCATTCGTGATATCCCTGGGATCTCCTGGGATATGCCTGAGATATCGTGGGAGCTAAATGGGATATACCACCGATATCCATTGCTGTGAGGGAAACGATTTATATCTACATGTCTTTAATAATTGTTTCACAGAAATAAATATAACAATTTTTTGACTGACCCGAGTACATTGTCTCAGTCAAAGTTAAATTTTACAGTAAGAAAACTCACAAATACTGGATTGGTCCTGAAACTGGACATGACACTGTATTTCATATATACTGGGGCTTTAAACTGTTTTTTAAATATGTTTGCCGTATTTTTCAACCATAACAATGTTTTTCTCATTTTATAGCATTTCGCGAGTTTTCAAACAAAGTTACTTAAGAAATATAACAGAAAAATAGTGCTCTCTTCTGGTTGCCAGCAACTCAAATTATATTATAATACAGACCCATAATTAGTACAGCTGTCAAACTTTTTCTGAGCATTTTTCTCGACAAGATTAGTTGTTCATACGTTTGCACCATAATAAAGACACTGCACAACTTGATGCAATAAAACACTGCATCTTAACCTACTGACTGCTACACTAAGAGGTTAGGTTAATGCACAGGAAGAGGTGGCTCATACCGCCCCAGAACAGTTGCTCATTCCGCCCCATATGGCACTTGCCAGTAAAATCAAAATTTCACCTATTTCTGTTTTACAATTATATAAAAATCTGTTGAATACTTGAGCGAAAATTTTTTTAAAAGAAGTTTGATAACGTTCTTCCTGGTATAAGTGCAAAGAACAGTTACAAAAGAAATGATAGATTGCGAGAAAATTAACTGGTTCATCTTACCCCCTATGTTCATCTCGCCCCACCCTACCCTACTTTAAAAAAGTGACTAATATAAAATAAACATTGAAAAACGTTAATTCCCAACCAAATTGTTCACTTTTCTAGTAAAACATAAAAACTTCAACCAAAAATGGCATATTTTAATTTTCAATTTAAACCATTCATTAAAAAAGAAGGATTTTCAACAACTTAGTCAGATTTTGAAAAGAAGTAGTTCAACTCTCAATCAAGTAGTCCAATTTTCAACCAAAAAAGATAAATTATCGACGTAAATGAACCGGAAAATATTGAAACCCAAACAAAAACAAAAAAAATCCACAAAAACAGCATTTCTAAGAAACACAGAAATGTTTTCTAACCAAGAACATCAATTTTCTACAAAAAAAAAACAACGTATTTTAATACAAATACAGGAGTTCTTAAGCAAAAAAAGGAATTCGTGCCCAAGAAGATTAATTTTCTACCCAATAAGACGAAATTTCAACAAAATATATGCCTCTTTAACTACATCGTTCAATTTTCTAATAAAAAATGAATTGACAACCAAGATGTTCAATTCTCCAGCGAATAAGATGAATGTTTACTCGTCTGCTTCTTCGTCAAACCCTACACGGAAAGAAATTTAGGACCGCTGTTGCATTCAGTGTAGTAGGGCAACACAACCACGATTTTAACGCGACAGCAGCGTCATTTTTCGTGCAACGGCGGCCTTACCATGTGGTACAACGTTGCTCCCTAATATATGGTAACACTGCTGTCCCAAACGAGAGAGCGTAAACGTGCAATAGTAGTCGATCCAACTTCTACATTTCTATGTCGGAATGAAAAAGAGAAACCCTATTAAAATCGAAAGTTTTCACAAAATTGGAGCCTTCTTATATATCTATAGCTATATATAAGTAAATTTACGCAAGGCCACACACGTGTGTCAACCGCGTCCCCAGATAATAATGCAACTGTCTTACTGAGTTCTGGGTCTGTTGTTGTCCCAAAAGTTTGGCACGTCGTTCGCCCCTCTGTCGGATTGCAGCGTTCTCAAAATAAAAGAGTAGACTTCTTGAACGCAGGGCGCGCTGGTGCTCGTGTGTTTAGCTCGGCAGTGGTACGTATAAGTACCGCAGTCGCCCAAAATTTCTTTCCGTATACGAAACATTCTCCATTTATTTCACCTTGTATGCTTCTTTTTGGACTCGTCCAAAATTCGAAGGATCATTCGGCTGCAGTTTTCCAGCTGGTTCCTCGTCTTTTCTGCAAAGCAAAAGTACATTAGTGCACAAAGTACAGCACTTTGCATTAAATGATTGTTAGTATGTACTCACCGAACAAATTCATCTTCCGGTGTACTTGCTCACATGGTCTGGAAACATTTTGGTACGGTCTATAGAGTATTTTTAAAAAGAATGGAAATAATGCCCGGGTCAATGATAACTGAGTTGCAGGATGCAGTTTTCTCCTGTCCATTAGTCTGTCGGTCGGAATGGAAAATTTTATTATGGATAGCATGACTCATTTTCACCCTCAGCTTTCCAAACCCTTCAGGTCTCTGTTGCTATTTTTGTATATATATATATATATATATATATATCTGGAGGCCCATGAAATGGCCAGTTATAGTCTTTTAGAACTTCATTAAGTTAACTAAACCAAATATTTACTTGATTTAACCAAAAGTTTGGTATGAAGAGTTTGCTGGGTCAACTGAATATTTTTGCCTCACAAAAACCATATTCTGTAGTTGAACAAACATAAATTTTGTGAAATATTTTTGAGAAATAATTTTATTTTTAATCAATGTAATAATTTATTTTGTTTTATAAAGAAACTGCAGGATGCTCTAAAAGTAAAGTTTCAAATAATGATTGAATGAATTTATTGATGCAAAAGATTTTACTCAAATAAAAATTTTCTTGGTTTCACAAAATATTCGTTGGAGTGTGTGATTGTCAAACATATTTTTGTTCTCAATTAACGCAATAATACATGTTGTTTATTAAACAGAAAATGTAAGATACTCTTTCGGACCATATAATTCTAAAAAATAATTATACTTTCAATTAAGGTAATAATAAATGTTTTTTATTATAAAGAATTTGTAATTTGCTCTTTCGGAGTATTTTTACGAATTGAAATTCAAAATTTTCAAATATGTTGGTAATATATGTAATTCAGCAATTACAATTATTCTGTAAAAAATGTTCTACAATGCAAAAATAGTTTCATGTTTACGCATACTCTAAATATGTAATTAAAATGAAAATAAAATATAGACAATTCCTTGATATTTTTCAAAATTGAGGGCTTGTAGTCATACTGGAATTTTAAAAAGAAATTTCGGCAGTTAATTTAGTTACAAGTATGAAATAATAACTATTTAATTATTTAATTGTAATGGTATAAATTTAGTGTCTGTCAAATAAAAAATCAATAGAGTAAGAATTATACCCAAAATAATATCTGACCGTAAATCATAAAAATGATATGAAATAACATTATTAACATATTATCATAATTATCAATAATTATATAATTTACTGCGTAAAATTATAAATCTTAATCTTAATTTGATATAAGAAAACTATACCTAATTTTTCATGAAAAATAATTTTAGTAATTATAGTATGAAAATATTAAGAAATATTCCCTATAAAGTCTATGAAAATTTCCCGAAAGAATAGGAAAAATTTCCCATTTTGATATGATTTTGCTAATTCCCTAACATTTCCGAAATATTCCGCTTTTTTCTGAAATATTTCCCACTCATTCCGGAATTTTCCAGAAAATTAGGGAAAATTACCTATTTTTTCGGGAAAATATTTCCCTAACAAAATTTGAAAATATTCCATGCAGAATGATGAGGAAAATTCCCGAAATTTTTTACAGTGAAATTAAAATTAACATTTTTTACAGAACTTTAAAGTTCTTCATCAAATTCTTCAAATTCGTCGTCTCAGTCATCATCGTCAATAATATCTTTCCTTTCATCATCATCTGTATCAGAATCTTTGTCACTAATTTCTTTATTTCTTTGTTGCTTCCTTAAGAAAAAAGAATCAAATTGTACACTGTGTAGGTCATCATTATTGCAATTTTCAAAGAGAGACCCCAAAATCCGCCCCCTTTTTTGCGCCCAACGTAGTTTTTGAAGGAACGATCGCGTTGGTATATTAAGGAGCTTCGTCAGGCTTGCATTTTTGTCCATGTATTACATAACACCTGTTTCCTCCTAGACGGATAAATTGTGGGATGTAATATTTTTACCACATAATTTCAATGGCATAATGCTGAGAAAGAAAGCCTTCGTTTTTGGAAAAATGGTCTTGTTTTGGTTAAATTTAAATTAATCGAAAATTTGCTTCATTTATGCGCCTGGAAACGAGCAATCCGCCAACCGGGAAAGTAGCCACGATGAACCGAAACCAGGCGCTCCAAATTTTCTCAATACTAATTGGTTTTCGAGCGTGAAATTTATCGCCGACACTTCACATCAGGGGGTTGCTCGTAAATCATCCGTCCTTCCTATTGTTAGTGCGTTACATGATTCGAGACGGTTGAACGAAATTCATAATTATCAATATATGAAGAAATTGAATTTTAATATGCTGAATTAGATTCCTTACATAATTTCGAGACGATTAAAAAAAGATAGAAAAAAATCGGTTAACCCGTTCAATTTCTGTTGGGAGTTTTGATAATGTTGCATTTTATTTGAGATTAGCTTCAATATTGAAAATACTGACTCATTTTCCTAATCCTTTTTTTTTCATTTTTTTCTTAATCCAAAATATATAAATAATGTACAGGATATTGAATGTAATTGTTGTAAGCAAATTATATTAACCAAAAGTCTAGATATTGGAAATGAGCATATTTGTAAGTTGAAATTGCTTCATTTTACCAACAGGATCATGTTTGATCATGAAAATTTGTTCCATGGTATCTTTTCTTTATTTTATAAACAAATTTTATAAACAAATGCACAGTTCCGTCATTTCCCTGGCGGACCGGCCGAACGCAAAGATTACGCTACAGCGTAATGGTAAAGTAATGGTAAAGTAATGTTAAAGTAATATGGCATTATAATTATTAAGA
>CAKNWW010198148.1:0-12998 GCA_932074435.1 Andricus kollari
CAGCAATTGCAACAGCAGCAATTGCTCGAGCAGCAGTATCTACAGCAGCATCATCTCCAAACGGGCGGTGGTTCACGTGAAGGTAGGAGAGAGAGTCCTTTTATTATTAAATGGGATAGGTCGCGGTATTTTAAAAAGTTTAATGTGAATGGGCGCGAAATTGAAATTAAAATAGTAGAGCCTTCAGAGTCGGAAAATATCATCGAGGATTTAAAAAAGCGTTTATCGCTATTTTTAAATATTTGATGAATTTTGTTGATAACCCTGAAGATTATGCTGGCATCAAATTTAATTCGGATTTTTTTTCGAAAGGTGCTGGTTGTTTGTCCTTTCGTCCGGCACGCGATTTAAGTTTCGAGATCCTTTGGGATCTCATTTTTAAAATCATTCAAAGTAATGATGAGTTTAAATTGGATAATTCGTTTGTCGTAACTTTTAATATTATTAAAGGTATACGCGGTGCCGGACGAAAGTTGCTGGCGCACGAGGGTGTTAAAAAAAGATCAATTTTGAATATTAATAATATAGATAACCCTTGTCTACCGCGTTCAATTGTGTCTGCATGCATGTACCAAGAGCGAGGTACAATTCGCAGTGGAGAGTCACATGCGAAATGGGTTAGTGTAAGGCAGTCAAAGGGAAAATTACAGCGAGAACTAGCTACTGAGCTAGTACGTAAATCGGGTGTGACGATCCCTGAATCCGGTTGCGGATTGTTTGAAGCAAATGTAATTCAAAATTACCTCCTACGCGAGTGAATCGCGTTAGTTATTTTTGAATATAACAATTTTGGTTTAGGTAGAGCTCCACCGATATATGACGGTACTAGCATAATTTCAGATTCGGGTCATACGGTGCGATATAGTGTAAATATAATGTTTTACCCCGATAAAAACCACTTTGAACCTATTTTATGTTTAAAAGCAGCCGCGGGTAGCCATGAGTTTTGCATACCCTGCAAAACTTGGTATATACTAATGCACCGGAGATAAAATGTATTTCATGCAATAGATTTTTCTTTGATGCTAATTGTTTACGCAAACATAGCGAAAAAGGCTCCTTTTCCGGTGTCAAAAGTGTTTGCTCTCCTCTACAGATTTGTAAAATGTGTTTGAAAGTAGTAGATTTTTATAAATCAAAAAACCATGAGTGCGGGACATTTTACTGCAAAAACTGCTGATGCATACGTGCGTATAACCACGAATGTTTCATGTCCCCTATTATCGAGCGTCTAGTTAATACCCCGAAGCGAATCTGTTTCGTGTTTCACGAGTTAGAAACGCGACAAACGAAAACGCTTCAAGGGGATAATTCGGTGAACATCCATGAGCCGAGTCTCTGTGTAGCCCAGAAAGTCTGCTCTGATTGCTTATCGGATGAAAATATTAATGAATCATGTGTATATTGCGGTGTCCGGCAACTTATTTTCAAAGCGGAGAGTGTTATAAAGGATTTTATAGAGCACGTATCACGCGAGGGGAAAAATTCAAGTCAAACCATTTGTATTGCAGACAATGCTAAAGAGTTTGACCTGCAATTTATTCTCCGTTACTTGGTGGAGGTCAAAGGTACGAGAATCCGTCCAAAGGTGATCACGAATGGCACCAAAATAATGCTAATGCAGGTCGGGGATTGTAAATTCGTAGATAGTTTGAACTATATGCCTATGCCTCTGAGTGCTCTATCCAAAGCATTCGGGCTCACTGGTGAGGGCTCAAAGAAAGGTACATTTCCACATTTTTTTAATAGAGTAGAAAATTATTCATATGTAGGTCCTCTGCCACCGGTTGAGGACTACTCCCCCGATACCATGACAATCGGCACTCGTAAAGAATTTTACGAGTGGTACGATTCGTGTAAAGAAAACTATGTTTTTGATTTCCAAAAGGAGATTGTGGCCTATTGTGTGAGCGATGTGACGATACTTCGTCGTGCATGCCTCACATTTAGGTCAATTTTTTTAAAATGCGGTAATGTCTGTCCCTTTGCTGAATGCGCCAACATAGCTTCTACGTGTTCAAGAGTTTACAGAAAAAATTTCCTTCGCCCTAAAACCATAGGTATTATACCCAATGGCGGTTACAGACGAGCAAATAAGCAGTCTGTAAAAGCCATTGAATGACTACCAGAGGGAGCTCTAGTTGACGGATGTTATGTAGATAGTGATGAAAAGCGTCATGTTTTACAGTTTCATGGCTGCTTTTGGCATGGGTGCGTGCAATGTCACAAAATAAATCGCGATAAAAAATTAACCTCCGGGGAAACTCTTGACACACGATATGAAAGCACTTGCGCCGCAAGTGAAAAAATACGTAAAGATAGTTACGTATTGACCGAAATTTGAGAGTGCCAGTACGACAAACTAAAGAAAAATACACCCCAGATGCATGAATATTTAAAAAAATCATCCCTTGTTGCATCAGGATGCGTTAAATCCTCGTGACGCGTTTTTCGGAGGTCGCACAGGGAATACCGTATGCTATTATAAGGTAAAAAGAAACGAAAAAATATGTATATTGACGTGCGAATGCATGGGAAACTCATGTTCCCGCTTTGCCGCACATGTTGCGTGTCAATGAGTGAAACCGATTGTACTCATGACGATGCAAAGCGTGAGTTGGAAGGAACATGGGTTGCGGATGAGTTAAATAAAGCCATCGAACTCAATTATGGAGTAACACATATTTCCGAGATATGGGAATATAATGTTATTCAATACGATGCAAAAACGCGAGAAGGTGGATTATTCGCAGCTTATATAAACACCTTTTTGAAAATTAAACAGGAGGCTGGCGGATGGCCGAGTGAGTGCGTTGACGAGGCGTTAAGAGAAGCTTACCTTCGCGAGCATGACGAAATTGAGGGTGTAGAGCTAGACCGTGAAATGATTTTAAAAAATCCAGGTTTACGCTCAGTTGCAAAACTCTGTCTCAACTCTTTTTGGGGTAAATTTGGTCAAAGAGAGAATTTACCACAAACTGAAGTTATTGAAGAGCGAAAAAGATTGATGGAGTTGTTGACTGACCCAGAGTTGGAGCTTCATGATATTACCCCAGTCAATGATGATGTTCTTTACGCCACTTGGTCATATAAAGACGAGGCAAGTGTAGCGTCACCCTACACAAATGTACTCATAGCAGTCTATACCACTGCTCAAGCTAGACTAAAGCTTTTTGATTACCTTTATCAGTTAGATCGACGCGTTTTGTACTATTATACAGATTCGTGCATTTATATATGTCATGAAGATGTACCAGAGTACAATCCACCTATGGGTCGATTACTGGGGCAAATTACCGATGAGTTGGAGGTGTATGGTAAAGGAAGTTATATTGACACTTTTCTCTCTGGTGGCCCTAAATTTTATGCGTTCAACGTAACCTCTCCAGATGGAAAAACTCATCAGGTTTGCAAAATTAAGGGTATAACTTTGAATTATAAAAATTCTAAAGTTTTCAATTTTGAAACCATCCGAGAAATGGTTGTCAGCAATGCTCCTCCTATTTCAATTTCATTCAGAGCAATTTGCCGAACAAAATTTCGTGATGTCGTAACTAGAACGGAGAAAAAAACGTCTAAACCGGTAAATTGTAAAGGACGATTTTTTGAGAATTACGATTCTTTACCTTACGGTTATGTCGAGGAGAGAAAAGACAGGGAAGCTTCACAGTAGTTTAATTTCAGTAGTTTGTAGGCAGCATGGGTTCAGCTGGAGGAACATGTACGTATATTTGAATCACCTGCTCTTAAACCATAAAATTGTATGATTAATAGTTTTTTATATTTCAGCAAATTGGGATGTATATGGCCAACCCGTGTTTCAGATGGTCAATCGACCTATCGCTCCCGTACGACCTTTCGTACGGGAAAGACAAATCCCACCATGCCCTGCTGCAATACCAATTGCACAAGCACTATGGGCAAGACCACCGCCAGCAGAATCACCAGACACTCGGCCAATCCCAAGCTTATGGCAAATGGCCTTTCCGAATGATAAAAGACCACCCCAAATCTTTTACTAGTTTTCAATAATCTCCATCAATTGTTGTTTAAATTTTATTCAAAAAGATTCTTCTCCGGAAGCGCGGGCGGGCTGGCTGGCGGGCGCGGACCGCGGGCGCTGAAAATAAGCTAATTACAGCGCCACCGCATCGCGGCGACCAGGGTTATAAGCTCACTGCCCTGGCCGCTGCAACCAGGTCCATAAGCTCATTTGCCTGGTAACCGTGCGCGCGGAGAAATATAAGCATATTGACTTGAATTTTGATTTAATTTTGCCATCACACTTTACGATTAAATTTGAGGCAACAAAAAAAATGACATAAAAGGAGATTACATAGTATAATTTCTTTATTCTTCAACATGGATCCAAGGTGGAAACATCCATTTACTTTTATAATTTCTGGGCCAAGGGGTTGCGGTAAAATGGTTTTTGTAAAAAAATTTCTCGAAAATATTAATTCAATGTGTGACGTTGTATTTGTCGCATAATTTTATATTATTCAGAATGGCAACCATCCTATAAAGAGTACGGGGAGGGAGTTGAATTTCGTGAAGGTTTACCACAAACATCAGACTATGCTAGTGATCCTCGAGCCAAACTTGTAATTATAGACGATCTTATGCGTGAATCGTCAAATAACACAGTCGTCGATCTTTTCACCAAGGGAAGTCATCACAAAAATCTGAGTGTGGTCTTTATATCACCAAATATTTTTCATCAGGGGTATGGTCAACGAGACATTTCTTTAACCGCTAATTATATTGTAGTATTTAAAAACCCGAGGAATCGAGCGCAAATTCAACATCTCGCTAGACAGGTATACTCTGAAAATAAACTTTTTCTACAGGAAGCTTATTATGACGCATCTTCTAGCCCACACGGTTACCTCCTTCTACATATAAAGTAATCTACCCCTGACAACTGTAGATTTAGAAATTGTATATTTCCGTCAGATTCATACCAATACGTTTACATACCATCAAAGGGTATAAAAGCAGGCTCATCAAGCGACCTGGTACCCTTTGTACGTTTGTCATGATGACGTGCGCACGAAAATCCATCGGAAAGAAGAATGTTAAAACATTACACGCTCTCTATCATTTGAATACAGATCAACGAAGCACTGTTTTAAAAAAAGCTAACCCGCAACTCATTAAAAGTATTTGTGAATGTGCATTGAATATTTTACACGGAAACGTTTCTCTAAAATAAACAGAGAAGCGAAAATTGAAAAAACACAGATATGCATTAAGAAAACTCGTGACACCACGTGGTACGTGGAAGAGTAAAAAACACTTTATTGTGCAAAAAGGAGAGGGATTCTTACCCCTTTTACTAGCACCAATCCTTGGCACACTTTTTTCCAACATGTTTTCATCTTCGTAATTGTATGTCATATATATTAAAATGGAGCATGCTAGAAAAATGGTACTTGTGCCAAGTCATAGTGTTGAGCAAATTAAGCTTCAGTCGCACCCACAACAACAACAATTATTCAACAATGTTGTCACCTCAAAAGCACCCGGAAATGCCATTTCCAGACTTGACGCCGAAATGAGTAAAATTTTATACTCTTCGTTATACACTGATGAACATGAAAAGTGGAAATTGTATCAGCAAGCTTCACAAAGGTTTTTCTTCTTTACCGATGGAGCGAAAAATTTAATTGGAAAAAAGAAGGAAATAAAAGACGCTGTTGAGGACAAGTTAAACAGTGAGCAAAATGAAACGACGAGTCAGGATCAAGATGACCATGATTCAACTCTCCCCATCGCAGATATTATTACCTCTGTGCCAAAAACTTATAGGGAGAAGAGTGAATTTTTGCTTGAGAGATTACGAGTACCAGAGGTTAAAAACAGAATAAAATGGGATAAACAGGGTGTTGTCTTCATCGACGGAGCATGTGTTGAGAAACCAAATATTTCAGATTTAGTGAATGATGCTATTAGATATAGGAAATCAGTTTTTGTGCCAGGAAGACGTCAATTTGCAAAGTTTCTTCAAGGAATTAAGACACCTAAAGAAATTTGGGGTAATCGTGAGTACTGGAGATCAAAATCACATGCATCTGTAACAAGGTTATTGAACAACTCGCGTAAAAGTTTTACACCGAAAAAATCCAGAAAACTTGATGGTGAAGATGGGGATAAAACTATAGAATATCAGTCTCTCTTGAGCGATAGCGAGAACTGGGAAATTACCAACGACTCAGAAGCTGTAGATGATGATGATACTGTTAAAAGGAATACGAAGCCACGTCCCTGGATGTGTTTCAATCTCTAAAAAATGAAGCAATTGGAAGACATATATTATAACCCTTCGCATGAGACTTCTTACTCTGGCGTAGAAAAGATTGCCAGGTCTGCACGAAAAAATATTCCACGTAAGCAGGTAATTGACTGGTCAAAAAGTCGAGATGCATACAATCTCCATCGTCCTATTAGACGTAAATTTGCCAGAAAACATTATAGTGTTTGTAATATTGATGATGTTTGGGAAATTGACCTAGCAGACTTGAGATCTTTGAAAAACTACAATGATGATTTTTCCTATCTAAAGGAAAGTGGAAACGTTCAATTACATCTTTCTTTCCGCCTGGAGTTTATTCACAGCTAGATGGCTTTATATATGCTGTAAATAACACTCCTGAAATAAATAAACATGTGGTTGTTAAACAAGAAAAAAGAAACAATCATGATATAACACTGGAAAAAACATGTAAGGAGGATTGTAAAGTTCCGGGTTGAAACTTTCTTTTAATCAGTGAGAAGATATCTCAAATTCTAGGTTTTACATATCGATTCATATATGGCGAACCATCCACCAAGTTTATTAAATGGACTACCAAGTAAACTTTTTGTCTATTGTGATATATGCGAGCCGCGTATCACTGGAAATGTAAAAACACCACTCTTGCGAGTCGTGCCGGTTGATATGAAAAACTATATTTTTGGATCCACCCAGGTGACAAACTTTTCACCACCTCATTATATACCTATTCTTCATACTTCATTCCGTACAATAGAAATAGATATAAGGGATCATCGCGGACTTGGGGTACCTTTCGAGCTTGGCATGTCGACCGTGACACTTCATTTCAAACGGATTGCGTAAACATGAGCTATTACACAGATCACTATACAACTCAAGTCAGCGGTGGAGGATTTCCCAAAATTTACATTGGCTCTCATTACCAGAGAGGGCATGGTATAGGTAGTTTTCTCGGAGGCCTGTTTCGACGAGTTTTAGCATTTCTCACACGTGGCGCAAGAGTAGTTGGAAAAGAAGCACTGCGCCATGGAATGAATGCTATTGATGATGTGGAACGTAACATACCATTTAAGCAGGCAGTGAAAACACGACTCAAAGAGACTAGAAAAAAATTAAAGAGGCGAACCATGGAAAAAGTGGAAAGTCTGATGAACGGATCGGGATATAAATTGACTGGGAAGAAGAAGAATCTTCAGTCGTTCGGCGTTCGCAGCGTGTTGAACATCGCAGGAAAACCTCTTAGAAGAAATAAAAAGGGTGGGAAAATCAAGAAGAAGAGGAAGAAGAAAACGACTGTTAAGAGAAAGACAAGTAAAAAATCTAAGAGGAAAAAAGGAGCATAAAGTTCAAAAACATCTGTGATTGACATTTTTGGAAACAAATAAAAAATGTCATTTTTACACTCTCACTCGTGTGAGCGTTTGAAATCGGAATTGGATCTCTCTTTTCTAGCTCCAACCCAAACATCCATAGAGGGCCCTCAATGGGTACAATACAAACCAGTTTCATCTCTCACAGATGACTCACCCTTCGAGTTTGTAGTTCCAGGCCAGGGGATGAGTACATTGATCTTGCACATACACTTCTAAGTGTAAGAGTCAAATTAATTACTCCTAAAAAAACTGCAGAAATCATTGCCAGTGTAGAATCCGTTGGGCCTATCAACAATGTACTGCATTCCATGTTTAACCAGGTGGATGTATACTTTAATCAGAAGCCTGTATCCCCGACAAATAATGATTATGCATACAGAGCGTATATTTGATCTCTGCTCAACTATGGACCAGCCGCGAAAAAAAGTCATCTCACGTCAGCATTATGGCTTGATGATACAGCTGGTAAAATGTATAACGTTACAACGCAAAACCAGGGTCTCGTTGATCGACGACTTATATTGGGTGAAGGAAGAAAAGTTGATCTAATTGGTCATTTACACAGTGATGTTTTCAATCAAAATACATTTCTCTTGAATGGTGTTGAACTTAGAGTTCGACTGGTGCGTTACAAGAATGCTTTTTGCCTTCTGGATCCTACTAATCAGGCTTATGTCCATATTGAAGAATCATCTCTTCTTATAAGGCGTGCTAACATCAGTCCTGGAATTCTTCTTGCACACGCAAAAGCCCATTCTCAGGGTACGGCCAAGTATCCACTCACCGGAGTAGAGGTTAAAACACTCACAATTCATTCTGGTGTTCAAAGTGAAACTCTCGATAATGTTATACTTTGTCAACTACGTAAAAGGGTTATTATTGGATTTGTCGAAAATGACTCATTCAACGGCCATCGTGGTAAAAACCCATATAATTTCAAACACTTCAATATCAATCATTTCTCACTATAAGTGGATGGTATGCAATCCCGTCAAAGCCTTTGCAACCAGATTTCTCAAAAGGAAAGCTATACATTGATGCTTTTCATACTCTGTTTTCCGGAACTGGAATTCATTTTCTGAACGAGGGAAATAATATTGATCGTTTTGACTACGCAAACGGATACTGTCTCTTTGCATTTGATCTGACTCCTGATCTTTCTGCAAATTGCCAATCACACTGGAATCTTGTTAAACATGGCAGCCTTCGAATTGAACTACGTGTAGAAGAAGCACTACAGCAAACTATTAATTGAATAGTCTACGCTGAATATGACAATGACTTGGAAATCGACGCGTCCAGACAGGTTATAGTAGATTATAGCGGTTAAAACCTGCACAGACCTGTATAAACCTGTTTAACAGAACCGGTTTTCACCATCGGTTGAAAGTGGAGGGGGGAAAACGACGAATATGTACCAGGGTATATAAGACGCTCTGTTCAGTTGCTTGCAGTCTCTCGTAAAGGTCTCTTCATCCCCACCTTGACTTTTGACTGAGTACACGGATTATATAATCGACATACAAGGCTTTCGAGATATAGATGATCACTTTATACCAAAGGAAGTGGCTGTCGTTGCCGTTGATCATAAATACACAGGCAATTGGATTGTTGGGCACCATATCTCTTCTCTGAACTTCCTGCACATGCAAAATCACAAAACAACTGGTTAACCTGTTTCTATCATGGAATTGAATGGTTCGATGGAGACATCCCACTGAAGTTTTTATATTGAAACCTTCGAGAGGTGGCCAAAACAGCATCACAGATTTACACACGTGATCGGGAAAAAGCCTCGCTTTTGCAAAAAATCACCAGCAGACAAATCATCAATTTGGAAGAAGTAGACTGCCCGGCCTTTAAAAAACTCGACGACAGGAAAGATTTCTGTTTTCACCACGGAGTTAGAAAGGAGGAAATCTTTAGATGTGCTCTCAACAATGCCTTGAAACTTCGCCACTGGCTTCGAAGACAACGACAAGAAGAAATTCTCTGTAAACTGCCAAATAGAAAGTCAACGTACGGAAAAACAATAATAAACAGGAATTCAGTTCCAGACGGTGCTGAGGTCAAGACTGAATCTTCAAATAAAACAACTGCTGCTAAGCCTTGTGCTTACGAAATTGTGAGCATTAAACATGAACAGTCAAGATACTGCAGGCTTTTCAGGGTTTACAAGTGCCCACGATTGGTATATACCCAGCAAATCAAATTCCCAAAACCTGGACAAGACCGGCTGCAATAGTGGTTAACACTGATGACCACACTCAGCCTGGTTCCCACTGGGTCGGAATCCATATCGACGGAAGCTGTAGAGGATCCTACTTTGACAGTTACGGGATACCGCCTCTTATTCCTCAACATCTTCATCGTCTACGTAGCAACTCCAGCCTCTACAGATGGAATACCAAACAACTACAAAGCACCTCATCAAATGTATGCGGTCAGTTTTGTATAATGTTTCTTCATCATATGTGTAATGGTGATACTTTGCGCCATTTTACTGATATTTTTACAGACAGTCTATCAGATAATGATCGTATTGTGGTAAACTTTCACAAAAGACTTTTAGACAAGTATGAATTGAAATTGGTTAGAGCCCTAGACTCTAAACACGGTGGCAGATGTGTTTGCTCACCACGAAATAAACATCGGTTAGATTCGTGTGTACAATCATGTTTGTCGAAACTCGCTACTTTGTACCTTTTGTAAATATGATACATGTATTGTATAGGTGATAAGTTTTGTTCTCTTCTCTCATATGGAATAGTTAGTTGGAAATTGTCGAATTTAGCAATTTCTCTTCGTTTGAATCCCTCTCGTATTTGTAATGAATAATCTCGCTACCTTACAAGTGTACTCTTACTTATAGAATAGAATCAAGAATTTAGATGTAATTTTTTACTACGTTTCTCAGGTACCTATATTTATATCCGTAGAAGTAAGAATCTACATGTCATTTTTTTTTTATCGAGAATAAATAAAAAATACATGTAACCAGGAAAAATATGTCTTAGTTAATTTACCTGTCTTTTAGCTTTAGTTACATATCAAAATTTGTTTTTAGAGGTTAAATTGAAAAAATTTTCATTTGCAATTTTTTAAAATAAATAATTTTTGTAATAAAATATTCTTACTTTTAAAAAGCTAGATTAGACATAAGAGGCTCTGCAGACCCCACACTCCAAATTCTCCATAGTACACACCACAGTGGACCCCCACTCCAAATTCTCCATAGTACATACCACAGTGGACCACCCACTCCAAATTCTCCATAGTACACAAAATGGCGGACTCCAAATTCTCCATAGTGTGCGCTATCTACTTATATGATTTCACTTTGGAAAGAATTTCGATGGCAAAAAAACTAATTTCTGCCAGAATTTTTTATAATAAATTGCAACTTATAATGTCCTTGGTTATGAGTTTGAACAATTTAGCATTTAACGGATAATCTGGAACGTAACAATCTTTGAAATCCATTTTGAACGCGAGGAAATCGTTCCTGTCCTCACCACAGTGCGAGGAGGCGATACGAGAATTATATGAATTCGAAACTCGATTTGACAGCTACACGAATTTTAGTGGGACGCGTGGAAATCGAATTTGTAAATAGTTGGCCAAAGTCTTAACGACATCGTTACGACGTCGTTGCGACATCTTTACGACATTAACTTGCACAGTATTGACAAGTTGTGCACTTATAATTAAGTTAAAATTTCATAGTTAGTTAATAGGTGTTATTGAAAATTTTTTAAATAATTATTTAATTTTATATTTATGAAAATATTTTTATAAAATAATTATTAAATAAATTTAATTCGTTTATTAAAAAATTTGATAATATTAATTATGAATAATATATAATTTCACTTTGGAAAGTATTTCGATGGCAAAAAAATTAATTTCTGCCAACATTTTTTATAATAAATTGCAACTTATAATGTCATTGGTTTTGAGTTTCAACAATTAAGCATTTAACGAATAATCTGGTACGTAACAATCTTTGAAATCCA
Organism: Andricus kollari; assembly: GCA_932074435.1. Taxonomy (NCBI): domain Eukaryota; kingdom Metazoa; phylum Arthropoda; class Insecta; order Hymenoptera; family Cynipidae; genus Andricus; species Andricus kollari. The sequence continues at coordinate 11,667 of CAKNWW010198148.1, forward strand.
TTTTAAACGCGAGGAAATCTTTCCTATCCCCACCACAGTGTGGAGAAGGCAATACGAGAATTCTATGAATTTGAAACTCAATTTGACAGCTACACGAATTTTAGTGAGACGCGTGGAAATCGAGTTTGCAAATAGTTGGCCAAAGTCTTTACGACATTGTTACGACGTCGTTGCGACATCTTTACGACATTGACTTGCTCAGTATTTACAAGTTGTGCATTTATAATTTAGATATAAGTTTATAGTTAGTTAATAAGTATTATTGAAAATTTGTTAAATAATTAATTAATTATATTTTTATGAAAATATTTTGTTAATAAAATAATTATTTAATGAATTTAATTCATTCATTAAGAAATTACATATCAATAATTATGAATATTATATAATTTCACTATGGAAAGAATTTCGATGACAAAGAAATTAATTTCTGCCAGAATTTTTTATAATAAATTGCAACTTATAATGTCCTTGGTTGTGAGTTTGAACAATTTAGCATTTAACGAATAATCTGGAACGTAACAATCTTAAAATTCCATTTTGAACGCGAGAAAATCGTTCCTGTCCTCACCACAGTGCGGAGAAGGCAATACGAGAATTCTGTGAATTTGAAACTCGATTTGACAGCTACACGAATTTTAGTGGGACGCGTGTAAATCGAATTTGCATATAGTTGGCCAAAGTCTTTACGACATCGTTACGACGTCTTTGCGACATCTTTACGACATTGACTTGCACAGTATTCACAACTTGTGCACTTATAATTAAGATACAAGTTCATAGTTAGTTAATAGGTATTATTGAAAATTTGTTAAATAATTATTTAATTATATTTTTATGCAAATGTTTTTATAAAATAATTATTTAATAAATTCAATTCATTTATTAAGAAATTACATATTAATAATTATGAATAACATATAATTTCACTTTGGAAAGAATTTCGATGGCAAAGAAATTAATTTCTGTCAGAATTTCTTATAATAAATTGCAACTTATAATGGCCTTGGTTGTGAGTTTGAACAGTTTAGCATTTAACGGATAATCTGCAACGTAACAATGTTTGAAATCCATTTTAAACGCGAGAAAATCGTTCCTGTCCTCACCACAGTGCGGAGAAGGCAATACGAGAATTCTATGAATTTGAAACTCGATTTGACAGCTAAACGAATTTTAGTGGGACGCGTGTAAATCGAAATTGCAAATAGTTGTCCAAAGTCTTTACGGCATCGTTACGACGTCTTCACCATATCTTTACGACATTGACTTGCACAGTATTTACAAGTTGTGCACTTATAATTAAGATACAAGTTCATAGTTAGTTAATAGGTA
>CAKNWW010198164.1:0-10473 GCA_932074435.1 Andricus kollari
GTTTTTGATTTTTTTTAATTCAGTTTGGATCAGTAAATGTAGGAAATGGTGAAGAAGCTACAAAACTCGTCTAAAATTTAAAAATTCACATGTTTTATTCACAAAATATTCGATTTTTCCCCGCAACGCCTGCTGCCGAAACTTCATTCCCCGGCATTCCCCTTCACATCCAAAAAAGTAAAGTACCAGTGGGTTCCTTGATATGTCTACTTTGACGCAGGGGTGCTCACTTTTGCTCGAATTAATATCCTGCTGAAGAAACAGCAAATATCTGGGCGCTCACGCATGGAGCCGTCCACGCGTAACAGCACGCGACGCTGCAAGTTATCACATACACTGGATTCCCGCTATACTGGTTGTTTAGGGGGTACCATCAATGGCCTTCACACTATTTTGGGACTTTCCAAACCGTTCTTCTTCTCATTCATGCTTGTGGTTTCTTATAGTGCCGAACCGTAAGCCTCGCAACTCCGCTGACCTTGCAAGCGCCTCTCCCTCTCTCGCAGGACTCTAGTGTATAATATATATTTTGAATTTCGTCTCTATGACTAGCGCTGGATTTTTGCAGCGTCTTTTCTGAAATATATATTAAAAGAAATTCGAATGGATAGTTTCATCTTGTTCTTCTCTTCAAAAAATGCTAGATTATCATAATGCCCGACATGTACTTTTTCTTAGAAACTGAAAGCTGCACGAAGCTTATAGTTTCTTGCCGTCCGCTTTTCGGCCTCATTTCAATTTATTGATAAATGAATATTATTTGATTTATTGATTCATTAAATATGACAACATTCACGAAATGTGAGGTATTGGAAAAAATCCCAAATGATGAAGGAAGAGAGACTGGTGTTCAGTATGTCTTGGATTAATTGAATATTGAAAGACAAAAAGTAAAAACTGAAGACATGGAACGTTTGAGAGTTTCTGTTTCAACTCTCGTTACAAAGAGAAAAAATAAATACAAAGCCTCCCGTAGGATTAAAGAAAGATTTGAAGCATATAATGCAGATTGGCTGAATTGGAATTTTCTCGTTCCTGAATTGAGATTGGACACTCTTGACCCTAAGCCTCTAAAACGTGGTCGCCCAAGTGTTGAATTTGCTGAAATTTCGGATAGATCAAAACGACGAGAGATAGCACAAGTTAGTGAAAAATTTAAGAATGACATCTATGTATGGTTTCTGAGGGTGCTGATTTCGGTTTTGACGTCAGAATTCTAAAAAACAAAATGGCGGAAGAGTATTTCAAAAAATTAATTAATTTATACGAAACGTGGTATGTAGGGGTTTCCGAGGGCGCTGATTCCAAATCAGACGTCAGAATTCCACAAAACAAAATGGCCGATCCGATATATAATGTTTTGAAATATTCGTCCGCTATATTGAAGCCGCCATTTTGTTTTTTGTAATTCTGACGCCAGATTCGGAATCAGCGCCCCTGAAAACCCCTAGATACCGCGTTTCAAGCATATTCAATAATATTTTGAAATATTCGTCCGCCATATTGGATCAGCCATTTTGTTTTTTGGAATTGTGATGTCAGATTCGGAATCAGCGCCCTCGAAAACCCCTAGATACCACGTTTAACGAAGATTCAATAATTCTTTCAAATACTCGTCCGTCATTTTGAATTTGTAATTTTGGACATCGAATTTGAAATTAGCGTCCCCATAAACCCTTGTATACCAAATTTTAGATGAATTAGACGTAAAATCGAATTTTGACCACTTTTTATGGTTCCTGGCCCACTGTGCAATGGTCCAAAACGAGAAGTGCCAAATTTTCTGGAACTGCGATTATCGGACAGCAGTCTCCGTTGCACACTGGAGTGGAATTGTTCAATTTTTGACGCTATTACATTTTTAATTTTAGGCCCTTTAAATTGTAAAGCTGCACATTTTTGTTATTTTATTTTTACGCACAAACTATGTCTAAATGTCAAGGCCCTACAATTATATTATTTCAAAACTAAGAATGCTTTCATTTTTAAGCGGGTTGTATTTAAAAGTGTTAAATTGTGAACAGTTGGATTTGTATTAATGCCATTTTTTTAATATATATTATTCACATTTGAAGAGCTCCAATACAGAACCAGAAAACCAACATTTTTCCGAAAATGGGATTTTTGCATAAAAAATTCTTTAAAAATCTAATGCATATTTTGTTAAAAGGAATGGTTCGAAATCTCATTTTTAATATAGTAAAAAAATATTGGTGATTCAAAACCAGATAGCCTCTTTTTTTCAAAGAAAAAGCTCCTAAATAAAACTATTTGTCACATTTTTCAGCACCAAAGTATCAATCAAATTCCAACCTAAAATCTTAAATCTCCATTTGCTACAAAAAGCCACTTTCATAAGGTTTCTTTTACTTAAATTTTTGCCGTGCAATCAGAAACGATATTTTTTAAATATTATTATTTATTTGTAAATAAACATATACCTTCTTTCTCTTTAAACACGGAGAAAATTTGTTCATTAATATTTACTCAATTAGTTAGGTAAATGTAGGACATTTCTGCATTTAGATAAAGCTTACAATTATTTTAGGATTTAATACAAAACAGAACTATAAATAACACAAAAGAGTTATGTAAAATTTTAAGTCCAAAAGTGAAAATTCTGATATGTAATAATTGATATAAGGGTTGTATTATTTTCATACCAGTATATTATAAAATAACGGAAAGTAATGTCAATTTTTATCAAATTAATGATATAAAGTTTACTTTTGTGTGATATTAACTATTCGATTAAAAGAAAGTATGGATTGCGGAATTTTTAAGGAAATTTTCTCTTTTATCAGGAGAGGAATTGCACAACAGTAATGTAAAATGAAAGTCGCTAGGGACGTCAACATTATCAGGGCTGAAGATTAAAGCCAAGTTCGCAGTAGATTCTTTAACATTTTTAAGTTTCGGTTTATATTGTAGAATTTGAGAAAATATTCAAATATATAGACTATCCTTCTCTCTTAGTAGATAATACTTATTAAGTCACTAAATAAAAGTAGAATGTATTTAAAAATTGACGTATAAAGATGCGGGTGATGAAAAAAAATCGGACTGCACTGGACAACAGACTTCGAACTTCGAGGCGGGAGATCCCCGAAGACTTATGTTTGAAAACAAGGTGGAATTTATAATGAAAAAATATGAATTTTCTACCTAAATAATTGAATTTCGCATAAAAGAGAAAATGTTTTTAACAAAATGAGAGAATTTTCAACTTGAAAAGATCAATTTTTTCGTAAAAATGAAGGAACTACTTTTTTCGTTGTAAAAATTATTTTTTGCAAAAAAAAACAACATATTTTCTATAAAATTTGTTCAATTTTCAACAAAAGAAATGAACTTTCAACTAAAATAATGCATCTTCAAATAAAAACAAAAAAGAACGTTTCACCAATCAGGTAAATTTTCAACCAAAAAGATGAATTTTCTATGAAAAAAAAAATTTTTAACTAAAAACATACTTTTTAAACAAAGAATAGAATAGTTTATTTTCCAGTTAGAGGAATAATTTTCTGAACAAATAAAATAAATTTTCAACAAAAATTCGAAAAATGGAGTATACTTAAATTTTTAGTTGAAAAACTTAATTTTCAAATTTTTATTTAAAAAAATTAATTTTCAATATGTAAAATAATTTTCAAATGTAGAAATGAAAATTTCGACCAAGAAGATTAATTTTCTACCAAAGAAGGATAATTTGTAATAAAATACATGAATTTTTTCATAAACATTTTTTATTTCTAATGGAATTTTTAAATAAAAAATATAAATGTTTAACAAAGTATAGAATAGGTTAATTTTTACTTAGAGAAATAAGTTTTTAAGCGAATAAAATGAATTTTAAACTAAACAACTGAATTTTTTACAATAAAGATTGAATTTGTATGAAAAAGAATCTCGACAAGAAATTGAGTTAAATTTTTAGTTTAAAAAATCAATTTTTAATTTAAAAAAAGTATTTTTTAACCAAAGAAATTAAATAAAATACATGCATTTTAACTAACTGAAAAAGCTAAATTTTCAACAAAAAATATATTAGTTAAATTTTAAGATAGAGAAATAAGTTTTTAATCAAATAACTTCAATTTTCGTAGAAGTATTTAAATTTTCAAGGAAACAAATTAATTCTCTACCAAAAAGATTAAATTTCTATAGGAAAATTTCGAAACAAAATTGGGTTGACTTTTTATTTAAAAAAAAGTTATTTTCAATTTAAAAAAAACACTAATTTTGCACCAAAAGAAATAATTGTAAGTAAGTGGAAAAAGTTGTCATTCATATTCAATTCACTGGAGGAATTTATCCGCTATAATAAGAAAACTTCTGTAAATCATGTGCAACCATGCAAAAGTTAAAAGTATTTAAAATTAAATAATTCGAACTTTTAACGTTAGAAAATTTCAAATGGAAAATTTCAAATAAAAAATGAGCAATTGTTTTTATTTACTTCCTACAAATTTATAAGCCCGCCAATGAACAAAATGTTATAATAACAAATTTCGATGAAGCGGGGACCAGATATTTTGTTGTATGGCCCTGACGTACTTGTACTTTAACTTTATAGCCGAGATTTTTTCCCCGATATTCTAAACGTTAGGTTAACCGCGAGGTTTAGTTGTTAGCGATAGAACGCGTTAAACGTAGCTTAGGTGGTTCGAAACCCGTCACAGCGTTTTCGAGTTTTAATAGCGTTAATATCGTTAAAAGCGTGCGACTATATCGTATGTAATGTATCGTAATTTAATGTAATTGTTTAGGTTAAATTGTGTATATGTACCAACAATACACTTATGAATTGTATGATATGTGTGAGTATGTGTTTGTTAGTAGTGGATGACCTTCCACAGAATCTGTTTGTAGCAAGAATGTTTCTTTTTTTTGTGCTGGCGCACGAAATTTTACATGACTGGAATGTAGAATTCACATATATAGAGAGGTAGACTTTGTTTTCTATGATTGAAACTGTACCTAACAGTTCGACTGATTTTACCTAACTGGTAGGTAATCGACATCTTATTTTACCCAACTGTCAGGTAATCGTTATTATCTCGTTGTATCATTTCTTACTGAATCGCGAATTAAATTTTAATGAATTGATATTAATAATTCATATTTCCACATCAAATATTACCCTATTTCATGTTACATAACTGAACATGAAATTTTAATATAATCCCGTTATGTCCTTCGTTTACCGAACTAATTTATATAAAATTTAACACATATATTTTCTCCGTGCATCTTTCATCGAAAACTCGTATGTTACGGTGCGATGCCGTGACACGAAATATTTATTTTCCCGGAGCAGAATAATTTGAATAGATTTTTAGTCGCTATCCAAAGACGATTTTCAAAACCCATGAAATTTGAAAGTCCAAATTCTAGAATGATTTACTCGGAATTCGTTAACTTTGTCTAGTGAAACTCATCTTCTCTCAATTAAGCATTTCCAAATCTCAGAAGTAAGTTATGCTTTGTTTAAATTGAAAATTGCACTTTTCATCGTTATTCGCAACCGAGCCTGTTCCAGTTTTAGGTTCCTCTGACTTTGAGATTGTAAACTTCCACATTCTGTTTCTCAAAACTGCATATTTTGTTTAATCATACATTTTTGGTCTTAATTAGAAACACTTCAGCTCAGGAGTAAAGTTTTGTTTTATCTTTAAATGGTGATTTCGATTTTACAGTAGGGGAAACCCCCCTACAGTGGATAATGCAACCTACAGTGGATAATCATTAATTAAAAATACTAATGTATGTTAAATAATTAATTTAATGTAATTAATATTTAAGACACTATATGTGTTAATACATTCATATTCAAATTAATTATTTACATTTTATTTGTGCTCTTAATTAATGATTATCCACTGTAGGTTGCATTATCCACTGTAGGGAGGTTTCCCCTATGTTATTTCTTTCTCTTGAAAAATTCCGATTTTATTGGTTATTTAGTTCTGTACTGCAACCCTTCATTTATGAGTGAAATTGAAAATGAAAGGATTACAATACAAATACAAAACAAGTTTGTCATTTGGTTGAAAATAATTTAATTTTGAAGGCATAGTTCTATCATAGTTTATTATTTGGGGTTAAACGCCAGTAGGGCCAGAATTTTTGATTTTTTCAGGCGTCCAATTTGACGCAATAAATAAGCATGTTCACTAGTTATTTCAAGTTCAAAAATAAGTATTGTTAAAACTGCTTTTTAAATTTCAGGAAAATACTCCTATTATTAGGCAATTTTAACGTGCTTCCAAAACTTGACCCAGTTTGCATAATTGGTCTCGAGTTATTGGATAGTGTATACTAAAAGCAAATTGGAGATACAATTTTTGGCAATCACCAATATTGTCAGAGAAAAACTCTAATTTGCAACATCACTATAAAAAAAACACCCGTTAGAACGTAAATATCTGTATTGAATGTAACCTATAAAATGTAAGACACAAGAAAATTTGCATAGAATTGAGATTAGCTGATCTTGGCTCAACGTCGGAAAAGATTGGTAAACACGATAATGTTACAACTGGTACCCCTGGTGGGACACCTCAAATACGATAATGTTACAAGAAATTACACAATTGTTAATTGTATAAATAATATTTTTCTTAAATAAATTTATAAAAATGGTATAATCCGTGCAACATTAGGATTAAATAGGAATTGCGCAACGTTTACCTGAACAGAAAGCAGAAACATGTAAATGTCTAGATAACTAAATAATTTCAAACTTAAATTTTTTTTTGAAACTTCGCCTTCAGCAATCTACCAAAGTTAGTTATAATTAATAATGACAATATTTTCCTCGAGTTTAAAAATCATTTTTCAAAATGCTCATTTTTGAACTTGAGATAACTAGTGTATATCCTGAAATAGTAAAATAGTTATACTTTGAACAATATGAACATGTATCAGTAAAAGTTTATTTTTTAACATTTCATTTATTTACATATTTTTTGTCTAAAAGGCGACACTGCTCAGTTTTGTTGATGTTAATTACAACTTTTTTACTTCTTCATAAGAGCGGAAATGCTGCTCAGCCAGGCCATGTGCCATCGATCGAAACAAATGGTAGTCGGAAAGAGCAACGTCTGGAGAGTACAGCGGGTGGGGCAAGACTCCCATTTCAGGGTTTCCAAGTATGTCTTGACCAGTCTTGCGACATGTGGCCGAGCATTGTCATGCTGCAGGATCACTTTATCGTTACTCTCTTGATACTGTGGCCGTTTCTGCTTCACTGCTCGGCTCAAACGCATCAATTGCGTTGGATAATGATCCCCGGTGATAGTTTCATTTCGTTTTAACAGCTCATAATACACCACACCGAGCTGGTCCCACCAAATGCAGAGCGTAACCTTGCCACCGAGAATATTCGGTCTGGCCGTCGACGTGGAGACATGTCCGGGCATTTCCCATGATTCTCTGCGCTTGGGAATATCGTAGTAGAACCATTTTTCGTCGCCGGTCACAATGCGATGTGAAAACCTCTTCCGATTCTGCTTTTGAAGCAGCTGTTCACAAGCTTCTGTTCGTACGGAACCCAATTTCCATGCTTCTTAATCCTTCCCATGGCTTTGAGGCGTTTGAAAATTGCTTGTTGAGTGACTCCTAATGATTCTGCTAATTCTTCTTTTGTATGGCACGAGTCTTCAGCAAGCAATACCTCCAATTCGGAATCTTCGAAAATTTTCTTTTTCCCATCGCCATGCCGGTCCTCGGCATCAAAATCACCACCCTTGAAGCGTTGAAGCCACTCACGACACGTTCTTTTATTAAGAGCAGGCCTGCCGTAAGCATTTTAGAGCAGTAGATGAGCCTCAGCCGCAGTTTTCTTCAAATGAAAGTAGAAAATCAAAACTTCCCGCAATTGACGAGAATTTGGCTCGAAAACTGACATCTTCGATCGAGAATAAATTTCTGATCCAAACACAAATTCACTAATGTGGTGCTGTCGTTATGTTCACAGATGTCAATGGGATCTAACAGGAATATTAGAAGTACCCCGCCCTCTCGCCGGAATATATACCTGCTTTTCTTCTTTAAATTCAAAGAATGGGGTACTCGGGAAATTTACTTGAGCTAACAAAAGATACAGAGAGCACAAATTTCAAGGATAGTTTCCTGCATTAAGTTCTAGGTTCTTAGTTAAAATTTTAGATTTTAGAATCTAGATCTTTCAGACCAGCCAGAGATATAACTGATTTTTAAGATTTTCAAAAAAGGCACCAAAAATACTTCTTTGAGACTTTATGGATTTATACGTTTCATGAAGTAGGACCGCGGTAAATCACATTCATGGCCACGTCTCAAAACCGTTAGATGGGTGGTAGGATGACAGCTTTCTGCATCCATTTCGCAAGTGCCTTGGCATATTTTTGGATGCAGCTTTTGTAGATCCCTTTTAAGGTCTTGATACCTCTGTTCCTTTTCTTTCTCCTTGGCAGTGATGTTTTATTCGGTCGGTGCCGAGAATTCGATCACGAATATAGTTCGTTTCTCGAAGTCTTAGAAAACAATGTCAGGCCTCGAGTGTGCAAACGGAGATTGCTGTCCGAAAATCGTAGTTCCAGAAAATTTGGCACTTCTCGTTTTGGACAATTGACTCTATCTCCCTCGCAGGCGTTCGGCAGGGCAGCGACGCGGCCAACACCATAAGAGCGACAAAGATGGTAATAAAGAACTCTAAGGGCCGCATTATGTCTGTAGATGTACGTCGTTCCTGCGTGGGTGGGACACCCCGATAGTATGTGTTCCAGGTACTCAGCGTGGGCATTCCACGCTCTGCACCTATCGCTGGGAAATTCTGGGCATAAAATGCGGTCACGGTATACTAAGGTGGAAATGACATTTCTGCCTTCACGGCGTGAAATGTATAATCGCGAAACTGACGAATTAATATGCAAGCTTGTACGCATATGCATGATCTTACGTTAGGTGACATCAAGGGCCTTAACTTCGTTCTTCGTCCATTGAACCACCCCAAACGAGTAGAGTAGAACCGGGACGGCAAGCATGTTAATCGCAGATATCTTGTTCAACGCTGACAGATTGGAAGACCAAATCTGTCGAAGATGAGGCTTTGAGGCACGACAAGGTATGTATAGGTCTCTCCACTGATAAATTTTCTAATAACACTTATATCCACAAGCTCGGGGTTCCCGGGAACACCAACACAATCTTTCTGCCTGAAAGACGCACCTCTGGAAGGTGACGTTGTTTGTTGTGACACGATAATTTCCAGATGAGATAGTAAATCTAGTTTTCCAAAGAGGCCTCAATCTCTTGATGCATCTCACTATGTGTGGATGCATCTTCAAGTTTTCCAACTGACAGATGATAAGTCTATGAGAGGTTGAGTCGAAAGCTTTCCAGTAGTCAATCCAGTCCATTGACGGAACGCGTTGCTGGGCTGGAGCGTCTTTGCAGACACACCTGTCAATTAGCAGGTTCTCCCGACAGCCTGCTACACCTTTTTTGAGCCACATTGTTCGTACATCTCACGCCACACAGGCTCGATTCGCCGAATGGACATTCCTCCTCAGATTTTATGAGGTTGTAGCAAAATTCCTTGAAGCGGATGATATTGTCAGTACCTTGTTTCAACTTTAGTGTTTTTGGGATTTTGTATGCCTCTCTCCAAAAAGTCTCTACCTCGTTGGGCTTGGGTGGATTTTTGACAGAAACAGGGTGATCATTGAACAGGCGAGATGGGTGAGCGAGAAACTGTTGATTCTCCTTGATCCATCTCTCCCTCTTCTGTATTCTCCTCCTTGCATCAGATTACAGCCGTATTTTGTCAACAATATGCTGCTTGATTGTCAGCAGCTTTGACTTGTTTAGTGTGTGATTCAAGATCCTCAGTTCTTGCGCGAACTTTCAAACCCTTTCCGCGAACGGTCTACCAGATTTTATGTAGACAATCACACATCAAACACGGGACGCATTCTGTCTTGCCCATCTAATCTTCTTGTTCAGTTGATGCAAGCGTCTTTTTGTATTTTGATCCATCGTCGGTTTGAGCTTTCGATGTGAATCAGCCAAAGCTCTCGCAGCGCCATAAACTGAGCAATTGATGGTCCAGAGGTCGGATTCTTGCGTAATTTCTCCACGAAGGGAGGCATCCATTTCAGCCAGATCTTGGGGCTTAAGAGGAACTTGCATGTTAATGTTCCTTCTTGTCCTGAAATCGTGATCATCTCTCAGAAGGTGCCTGCTTTCCGCGGTTGGTCTTAATGTCGCTTCCTCATTCCGGCTGCAGCTTGATCAAGCAGCGATCGGGGAAGCGCTCCGCGTACATATCCATTTTGCCAGAGGTAGGCACGTTGATTTCGCAACGATTGAATCGAAACGTGCTGAGGCTCTGGGTGTTTTTAGCACCACAGAGTATGCATACGCGCCATAAAGCCGCGGTGAACAGGGATAATGCTGGCATCGTAGCAGTCTAGCAAGTCAGCCTTG
>CAKNWW010198179.1:0-11251 GCA_932074435.1 Andricus kollari
CGAATATTGGTTTGGTTGAGGCAGTCCATTCTTTTGAGTTAAATACATCACACCTTATTTCTTAAATTATTTAAAACAAATAATATTTGTGGGTCTAAAAAAATTAAAAAAGTCTTTCCTTCTTTCACTATAATATTAAAGTTCATTTTCTAGAATCAGTAAAGAATAGGAGTGATTTAACCTTTTTTTTCAAATTTCGAATATATATAAATAATTAAGTAAATTTTAGAAGCAAAATAAATAATTTTATTGATCTAATTTAAAAAAAAACATGCATTTTTAAATTACAGCCTCTTTAAATTTACTTGTTTGAAAGTTAAAAGGTTTTTATTTAGATAAATAATGTTAGAAGTTCTTAATTTAATCTTTTCCCTAAAAATTACATTAAATAAAATTAAATACATGTGTTTGAATTTAAAAATTAGCACTCTAATTGAAAATATATCTCTTATACTCATTACTATTAATTATTAATAAGAAAGCAGCGATGAAAAATTTGGATTGGCGCCGATCGGCTATTTTAGTAACATTAGTCGACTGCGCTCTCTACTTAGGGGCAGCAGTGTGCCCTGATAGAAGAGCACAACGTTGTACTAACTTTATGAGGCCGAAACGTTCCGAAAGTTGGCGTTGCCGTCGCTTTGACATCGTGGTTGCGCTCTTCTACCACTGCGAACGCAGCTACTGTCTAAAATTTCTTTCCGTGTAGCTTAATTCTATTTGATATACTTTGTCAGACCCTTTTGATTACACTGTGACCATGCCAGTATTCATTCACTTACGTAGTGATGGTTATATTGCTGTGAAACGATGTAATATAATATTTTGTTTATAGGTATATTGTACCTATGGCAGGTGCTTACGTTTATTATGATTGATATATTTAGATTATAACGTAGTTGTAAGTAATTATTTAATTAACGATAACGAGTTACCCTATATCGGCAAACCCCAAATATGGTCGTTGTCATTTACCATGTGCATTTACTCGTGATTGCGTGTCCTCCCGAGGCAATGCAGCGCTTATTACCTTGCGGTTTCTACTTTATCATTAGCCGTGCACTTACCATGGCTAGGCACACGATCGGTTGTGGTACCTATGCGTTTAATTATACTTGTATGAAAGACTCATCTCCTGGTTTTCCTCAAATAGGATGAGTTACATCTATGCAATTGCTATATTAAAATTTAAATATTTTCAGGATGTAACAGTAATCCCTTCTTAGAATCAGCATCGTCCTCGATGAGCATTTCTTTGAGGAAAAGCAGGAGAGGGCCTCCTTACATACTGAATTTCCTTATTTTTATTTTTATACAGCGTGGTATTTTCTTTGTATTATGTCTGTGCTTTCTTTAAAATTTTGTATCGTGTAATAGTAAGATGGTGATACTAGTGTGGCGTTTGTGGGACTGGTGTGAGTACAAATGTTATGGTCAGTATCTCTTCATGTTTTGCTCTTCTTGACTCTTACTTCTCTTTCTTGTAGAAGATTTTTAGGTGTCATCAATTTTTGCAGGATATCATCAGACATCTGGTCCCGTGTTCCCGTTATGTTCTTCAGTATTTATTTAACCATGGAGTATGCTAGTTCTTCTTCGATTTCTACTGTCTTGTATGAAGATTATTGTTATGAGCGCAATATTGCAATGGATCTGTCCAGGGCCTCAGCTTCGTCAGCGATTTCCGGTAAGCTTTGTCTTTTACTCTATTTGTTAATTCTTCTTCATTTCGCGTCTAAAACTCAGTGAGATGACTTCTCCTCTTGTTTCTTGTGAAGATTCGGAAGTTGACCAACTTTTAAAATCTTTACTTTATGACGATTATCCACCGCAATCTGTACCTGAACGGTCTGCATTAGATTCCTATTGTGCTCAAGGGAAAGTTACTAAACAATCGGAACAGTGCATCGAGGATTTTGATTTGTCGGTGTTTGATAGCGGTTATTCCTTGGATTCTTCGTCTGATGCGAATTTGTGTTCGAGGAGGAGTTATCCTCCTTCAGTTTCTAAATTTGAAAGTTTGGCGTTACGAATTGCTTATCTCGAAGATTTAACAAATTCGTGTTGCATTGAAATTTGGGGTTCTCGTTTGAATAAACTCGTGGATAACTTTGTTTCCTGGTGTCGTGAGTGTATTGATTGTAATATCACTGGGCGTGATTTTGTTATTGTCCTTCGATTGGATAATAGGCGTAAGGGCTTTCTTATTCGGGTTTCGTCCTTACTTTTAAAAACGCGGATTCTGGATAACGTGTCTAGTTTTCAATCAGTGGGCATCCATGTCGCTTTATTTTAATTTTTGTAAGAATTTATGATTCTCTTGTAAACTTGTTACAGTGTTAGCTTCTATTTATATTTTTACTTTTTCTTTTCAGCTAATACTAGCTGTTCGGAAGACTTGAGATCTCGGCATCTTCCACTTGAGGAATTTTTTTCAAAATTGCTACTTCTGGGCACGGCTTTGGGATTCTTTTCCTCCTTATCGCAAGCGCTGAAATTGGACGCCGTCATGCTGTCTTCAACGTCCTCTGCGGGTGCAGGAAAGGGCAAGGCCGCTAGGCGAGGTCGTCCGCCACGTAGGCTCCGTGGTGTCCGGCCAGCTACAACATGTCCTCTGCTCACAGATGTTAGGAATCAGCTTACTCAGCGAGCGCAGGAAATGAGCAATTTTGTTGACTTTCACCTACGGCCACGGGTTGAATTGGAATCTCGGGCTTGCACGCATGTGCAAGGGGAGTCTTTAGTTTATCTCCGGTGAGTTTTCCAATTTGATTTGCTTGTTCTTGAATTGTAAAATTTATTTGATATATTCTTGCTTACTCAGTCATTTCCTCTTTTTTTCAGTTTGGAGGTTACAAGTCGTCGCTTTTGCTGGTGTGGGCGGTTCGTACTTATGGTACGTGCTGAGCAACATTGCAGCTGTGGTCACGTTCTCTTAGATCCGACCGGTGAGTTACGCTCGGGTTTCATTGTGTTGTCATCGGAAATTGCTTAATCTTTGTTTGTTCTTAGTCTTTGTTCTAATCACTCAATGTTTTTATTTTCAGCCCGCAAAGTCGAGGCGGTATAGATTTCCGATCTGGAAAATGGAGGTTTAAGTGATTCCGACCAATGAGTAATAATTATTTTAAAAAAATTTTTTTTATTTTTTTATTTTTATTTCAGCGTCTGAGTGTATTTTGTGTTTTAGGTATTCTGTGTCCTCAAAATAAATGTGTTTATACTGGAATGGTGTGTGTTTGGGACAACGGCTCGATTTGCTATGGATATTAATCTGGATATTGTGCCTTTGGCTCAAACTTTTGTTTTTGATTTGATTTTTCTTGACAGCCTGTTTATTTGCTCAATTTTTAATTCCTTTTTTTTGTTACATACGTTTCAATGCAAAAACAGCCAAAAAAACTATGTTTTTTGAGGTTAGAAAAAAATCTGAGGAAGATGGCGGAATTCCGACTTTGGATTCGGATTCAACGACTCCAAATCCATAGGATGTGACTACTCTTGTCCGTCGGACAACCTATTTTTTTTTGTTGGGCTGTGTAATCATCGGGGTCAAAACGTCAGGTACCTGAAATGCATAAAATATATATAGTAAACGTCCATCTGCTTCATGCGCTCCTGATGCTCCTGAGTTGATGCGCCAAGGAAGCAGTTGGCCACCAAGGCTGCAAGAAAAAGTGCTCCCGCCACAGGAGGAGTGAAGAAACCTCACCGTTACAGGCCAGGAACTGTCGCTCTCCGTGAGATCCGTCGCTACCAGAAAAGCGTTTCCAGAGCTCGGCTGTGATGGCTCTCCAGGAAGCCAGTGAAGCTTATTTGGTTGGACTTTTCGAAGACACCAACTTGTGCGCTGTTCACGCTAAGACAGTCACCATCATGCCCAAAGATATCCAAATGGCTCGCCGAATCCGTGGTGAACGTGCTTAATTCCTACTATATAGTAAGATAGGAGTAAAAGACTCTTATAATTCCTCAAAATACCTAAATTTAAAATGTGAGATTGATTGCACAAGATTCAAAAAGTACACAATGAATATTATTCCCAAACACCATCCTCCATGAACCAATTGATCGATGCTTATCACCAAGGCATATTTGGGTCCTTGTGGTGGGGAAGCTTAACCCTACTCCCCACTATCTAGGAAACTAGTAATTTTTATTTCCTGAGGAGAAAACTCTTTTAGACGTTGAATTCAAATAATTAATCTACAAAAGGAGCAATCGCGTAACAACCGTGCCGGACGCTGAATGGCACCTGGGTGAGGTGTCTTAAACGGTGACTCAGAGATACCGGGCGACCTCTCAGAGTATGCAGCCTTATCCTTGCATGCGGGGCTTTACAAGGATGGACTAACCCTTTCCATAGCTGCTAATGGGAACAACAATGACACCACCAAAACACCAAAAAGTTGCAAATGCGGTTCAAAACGACCGAACGCGCAGATCACCCGACAATGGGTCGGCGATCAATGCCGATAATCATAGAGTTCGGGGTGCTGAAAACAATTTAGACGGAAAAACGACGCATTATCCCTGTTCACCGAGGCTTTATGGCGCGTATGCATACTCTGTGGTGCCAAAAACACCCAGAGCTTCAGCACTGTACGCAGATATGTACGCGGAGCGCTTCCCCAACCGCTGCTATATCAAGCTGCAGCTGAAGTTGAGGAAGCAATATTAAGACTAACCGCGGAAAGCAGGCACCTTCTGAGAAATGATCAGGATTTCAGGACAAGGAGGAAAATTAGCATGCAAGTTCCTCTTAAGCCCCAAGAACTGGCTGAAATGGATGCCTCCCTTCGTGGAGAAATCTTGCAAGAAGCCGACCTCTGGACCATCAATTGCTCAGTTTATAGTGCTGCGCGAGCTTAGGCTGATTCAAATCGAAGGCTCAAACCTAGGACGGATCAAAAGACCAAAAGACGCTTACATCAGCTGAACAAGAAAATTGGATGGGCAAGACAGAATGCGTGAAGTGTTCAATGTGTGATTGACTACATAACATCTGGTAGACCGTTCACGGAAAGGGTTCCAAAGTTCGCCCAAGAACTGAGGATCTTGAATCACACACTAAACAAGTCAAAGCTGCTGACAATCAAGCAGCATATTGTTGACAAAATACGGCTGTTATCTGACGCAAGGAGGAGAATACAGAAGAGGGAGATACGGATCAGGGAGAATCAACAGTTTCTCGCTGACCCATCTCGCCTGATCAATGATCACCCTGTTCTGTCAAAATCCACCCAAGCCCAACGAGGTAGAGACTTTTTGGAGAGAGGTATACAATATCCCGGAACCACTAAAGTTGAAAGAAAATACTGACAATATCATCCGCTTTAAGGAATTTTGCGATAAACCCATAAAATCTGAGGAGGAATGTTCATCAATCACTGCCGAAGAGGTGAAAAAAGTACTTAGAGGAACAAAGAACTTTTCCGGCGCTGGACCAGATTGTATCAAGAACTTCTGATGAAAGAAGTTTACTTCTACATATCAAAATTTGGCCCGCATATTCACCTCATATTTAAAGTCAGAGACACCCGTTCCGCAGTTGCTGATGTTAGGACGCACTATACTCCTACCGAAAAAAGGAAACTTGTCCAAACCAGAGAATTACAGGTCAATAAATTGTTTGAACACACTGTATAAGATCTTGACAGCTATCCTAAACAACAGGATTGTTCGGCGAATT
This sequence comes from Andricus kollari, assembly GCA_932074435.1. Taxonomy (NCBI): domain Eukaryota; kingdom Metazoa; phylum Arthropoda; class Insecta; order Hymenoptera; family Cynipidae; genus Andricus; species Andricus kollari. Next base: position 5,693 of record CAKNWW010198179.1, read on the forward strand.
GAGCCTGTGTGGCGTGAGATGTACGAACAACGTGGCTCGAAAAATGGTGTAGCAGGCAGTCGAGAGAACCTGCTAATTGACAGGTGTGTCTGCAAAGACGCTGCAGCCCATCAACGCGTCCTGTCATTGGCCTGGATTGACTACCGGAAAGCTTTAGATTCAACCTCTCATAGACTTATCATCTGTCTGTTGGAAAGCTTGAAGGTGCATCCACACATAGTGAAATGCACAGAGAGATTAATGCCTCTTTGGGAAACTAGATTTACTATCTCATCTGGAATTTATCGTGTGACAACAAACAACGTCACCTTCCAGAGGGGCGTCTTTCAGGGCGATACCATGAGCCCTTTGCTTTTTTGCGTCACACTTCTGCCTCTGTCTCTCGCACTACGAAATTCTTCTGGATACCTCTGTGGCGACACTAACCAGCGCGAGCATAAGGTCACTCATGCATTTTATATGGATGACCTGAAGCTCTATGCCTCTGGTAAAGGCAAACTTCAAACTGCCATAAATATCGTCGTGAAGTACACAAGAGAGACCCGAGGACCCTGAGCTTGTGGACATAGGTGTTATCAGAGATCTTAACATTGGAGAGACATATACATACCTGGGCGTGCCTCAAAGCCGCATTCAGGACGTAATATCAGTAAAGGAGTCTCTCCGAAACAGATACAAGTATCTTCTTCGACAAATTTGGTCTTCCAATCTGTCATCGTTGAACAAGATATCTGCGACTAACATGCTTGCCGTCCCGGTTCTACTCTACTCGTTTTGGGTGGTTCAATGGACGAAGAACGAACTTAAGGCCCTTGATGTCACCACACGTAAGATCATGCATATGCATAAAAGCTTGCATATCAATTCGTCTGTTCCGCGATTATACATTTCGCGCCGTCAAGGCGGACGCGGACTTCTGAATCTCCAGTGTCTTCATAACAGAATTGTTCTAAGTACAGCTTATATCGTAGCCAATGGCAGAGATCCTCTCCTAAAAATGGTCAGGAACCACGAGATAATTGGCAAAGGAGCGTTCCTTTACAAAGCCCCAGAGCAAGCGGCCGAGACCCTTGGCCTGAATTTTAACATAAGAAGTAAGGGAAGTGCATTACTCCATGTAGAAGCTTCACTTCTGAAAGCCGAAGTGAAGAAAGCGGAAGTTCAAAAATTACATCAAGAGCTACTCGACAAGAAAATGCACGGAAATGTTCACAGAAATGTAGAAAAACAGGCCTTGTCGAAGGAGCAAACTTTTGCTTTCCTCAGATCATCAGGGCTTAATTCAGGTGCAGAGGGGTTTTATTTTCGCATGCCAGGATGGTGTCATTTCCATCGTAGCATACCGTGACTGCATTTTATGTCAAGAAGTTCCGAACTATAGGTGCAGAGCGTGTCATGCACACGCTGAGTACCTGGAACACATACTATCGGGGTGTCCCACCCACGCAGAAACGACGTACGTCTACAGACATAATGCAGCCCTAAGAGTCCTTTATTACCATCTTTGTCGCTCTTACGGTGTTGGCCGCGACCCTGCCCTGCCGAACGCTCCAACGGAGATAGAATCAATTGTCCAAAACGAGAAGTGCCTAATTTTCTGGAACTACGATTTTCGGACAGCAGTCTCCGTTGCACAGTCTAGGCCTGACATTGTTCTCAAAGATTTCGACAAACGAACTATATTCGTGATCGAATTCTCGGCCCCGTCCGAATACAACATCACTGCCAAGGAGAAAGAAAAGGAGACGTATCAAGACCTTAAAAGGGAGCTGCGAAGACTGTACCCAAAATATTCGGTACAATTAATTTCGCAATTGCGAAATGGATGCAGAAAGCTGTCATCCTTGGGTCGCTTCGTGTACTCAAAACACACGAGGGTTTCTGTGGCCTGTCGTTGTGATTTCATCCTGTCCTGTGAGCACCCATCTCACGGTTGTGAGACGTGGCTATGAATGTGATTTACCGCGGTCCTACTGGGAGCCGGTGAAATTTTTTAGATGGCAGTGCTCCCAGTGAGACCCTGCGGTGGTTGTTTAACCTTATTTTTTTATATGCATATTTCATTTATTAAAATAATAATTGATCACAATCCCTATTTATTCCTGACGGGATAAAAGTGATTAGAAATACTGATCAATTTGTTTGATCCTATTACTATCGACGACATCGAATTTAATTTGGATTAGGAATTGTTAATTTGAATAAATATATTTAATTGAATGAAATTAATTATTTTTGGTTGAAGACGGTTTCATCAGGAATAATTGCGACACTTGCTAATTTCTGATAGTAGGATTTGCAGGGCCGAATGTACTACGGGGCCAGCGGGGTGATGGCCCCCACAAATTAGGGGCCCCTACAAATGTAACTAGTCTAGCCGGTAAATCAACATCGCTGCTACATGCATACTGTTAGAGACTGTTAGAGAAATGCTTTTTTAAGTGTTTTAAGATACCCTTGATGTCGTGGAAGGTGTACCCGTCGCACAGTGGTCCGAAACAGCTAAAAAGGCGGAAATAAGTCGAGTATATGAAAGACGTTATTGGCGTATAATTGTCTATTTTTTTGACGCGTAAATATACAAGGCATCACACAGAAATCATATTTTTATCCTTCATAACTCTGAAGTACCGCAAAATTCTCCTGAACATGACGAATCCACAGCAGCGTTTCGCACTCTGAACGCGCTGTGGCTTTGGGTTGTTAAGCCTATCGCGTTTACATAATTAAGAACCCCCAAAGAACTAACATGTTACATACCAAATTAAAAGACGCATTTCGCTTTAAAAAAGTGATAAGAAACAATTTGAATTTAGGCCACCTAATGCTGCTCTAAGACACCCAAATATACGCTACGCAATTCTTATGGAAGTCAACAAACGTCAACTTTGCATTGAATTATAAAAATATGTTACGAGATGTCATGGGTGAATCTTATATAGTATGAGTCGTTAGTGTGTGTACATCAAGGAGCAGTCGGCTTTTTTGCCCATATGCGCCCCCAAGCGGTATTTATTGATAAAACTTGGGAATCGCATCGTCCACCGCGCGCGCTCACCGCTTGAGCAGACAGGTGCTGTACAGGTGACTGAATCGTAATTCACTATTCAAAATCATCTACAGCCTAAAATTCTAAAACGATTTTCAAATTTTTTGTTAGAAGTGATCAGCAATAGTTGCATAAGAGCGTCTATGGATTAGATTTTTGAATTTGTATCACTTTCTATTTTTTATATACATATATAAAGAGCGAAAATCAGAATTTTTTAATTATTATTTTTTATCTTTAAATAAATAACTTAATTAATCCCATTCTAAATAAAAATGAATGTCGAAGTATCTAATAACTATAAATAATCAACAGGATATCAAATTTAATTGTTGTAAACAAATTATATTGACAAAATGTCAACATCCTGGAAATTTTGCTTGCAAAGTATATTGGTAAGTTGAAATTGCTTGATTTCATCGACAGGATCATATTTGATCATAAAAATTTGTTGTCTGGTATAATTTGTTTATTTTTTGAACAAATTATATAAACAAATGCATAATTCAGGCATTTATTGGCAGAAAGTAATCGTTTTTCTTTTTTAGTACCTTTACATTATATTACTGGTAATATTTAGTGATAAAGATTGGTCATTCGATATTATTTGTTTATTTTATAAAGAAATGCATAGTTTGACCATTTATAGATAGAAAGTAACCGTTTTTCTTTATAATCATCTTTAAATTATATTAGTGGATATTTTAGTGATGCAGACCTGTCATTCGATATTATTTGTTCATTTTATAAACAAATGCATAGTTTGGCAATTTATGGGCAGAAAGTAATTGTTTTGCATTCTTAACGCTTTCAAATTATATATGTGATGATGTTCAGTCATGAATAATTGTCATTTGATATTATTTGTTTATTTGATATACAAATTTCATACACAAATGCATAGTTTGTCCGTTTATAGACAGAAAGTAAACGTTTTTCTTTCTGATCGTCTTCATATTGTATGAGTGATTACGTTTAGTGGTGAATACTTCTCGTTTGATATTATTTGTTTCTTTTATAAATAAATTTTATAAATAAATGCATTAAGAAGACACCTTTGTCTCAAGAAATCATCAAAATGCTTAAAACCCTTTATTGGCACTGTGTGTTTCCCGTGATATGTTATATCAAAAGAAATATTTCGTGTTACTTTCTACAAATTTTAAATGTGCCCTGGCGGACCGGCCGAACGCAATCATTACGCTATAGCGTAATGGTAAAGTAATGTTAAAGTAATATGGCATTATAATTATTGAAAGAAGCAAAACAAATATGCAAACTGTTGAAACTATAATAATACGTTAAATATTACGTTAAATGGTCATGCCGTAATTGCAACAAGTTGACTTTTCAGCGTTAAAAAATAAAAAAACAAATTGGCTGTAATTGATGTCGGGCCCCTGCATATTGGCAACCTGCTTGAAGCCCCCGTTATCAGACTGCAATGACAGACACATTATTTTTTCATTTTTTAACGCTGAAAAAGAAACTTGTTGCAATCACGGCATGATCATTTATTGTAAATTTTAACGTATTATTATAGTTTCAACAGTTTACATATTTTTTTTGCTTCTTTCAATAATTATAATGCCATATTACTTTAACATTACTTTACCATTACTTTACCATTACGCTATAGCGTAATGATTGCGTTCGGCCGGTCCGCCAGGGTGTGCGTTGTTTTTTGCGCTGTGTTGGTATAAACAAGAAATAAATGGTACAATTCAGTGAATACGTTAAGTTAATTGTTACTTTATTTTTTCAATAATTTTTCTTTTCCCATTGTAAGGGATCATACCACACTTAACAGTAAATTTTGATTCCTTACACGTAAAAACCCATTTCTTTGATAATTTACGATGTTTTCATTTACTTTTTCAAAAACTCCAATACCCCACTGCATAAGGGAGGCAAAGTATGCAACTGACAATGAAATTTTTTGGATTTCTTACCCTTCAAAACCCACGGGTATCAAACAGTTTTGTTTAAAGGAACATGTTTAGTCTTTTTTTTACTACGCCACTGCCTTACGACGGTAACCTACGCCACTGATATTGCAAAATTCAGATTCCCCATATCTCAAAACCGCTGGATACCAAAATTCATCGAAAAATCTTGCTTCTGAGAATTATTTCCGTCTTTTCAGCTGTTTCGGACCACTGTGCCCTTACGAAAAATGAGTACTGGAAAAACCGTGTACTCAAGTGAGTACTGGCATGAGTACACAGATTCCAGTACTAATTTCGCGCTGTAAGTGGTTGCGAGTACTGGTGTGAGTACTGGCGTGAGTACTGGTGTGAGTACTGGAATGAGTACTGGTGTGAGTACTGGAATGAGTACTGGTGTGAGTGCTGGAATGAGTACTGGTGTGAGTACTGGAATGATTACTGGTGTGAGTACTGGTGTGAGTGCTGGTTTGAGTACTTCGCGCTTCGCCCTCAGATATTTATTCCTTGCACTCTTTTATATCCCAGTTTTCAAATCAAGGAATTTCTTACACACACACACAC
>CAKNWW010198197.1:0-11128 GCA_932074435.1 Andricus kollari
CATGCATTTTAGCCGAAATAGATGAGACTCTTTTCTCAGCCCATACCCGATCGAAGAGGCGCCCTAAGCACTGTACCCAATTTGCTGAAATGTTTTAGAAAATTTCATTGGGAATCCCATCCTCTCCCGGCATTTTATTTTTATTTTTTTATATAAAGTTTCAAGCTCTTTTTGAAATTTATTCAACAAGTCATGAATCCTCTCTTTCTTTTCGCAGAATTGAGTTCGCAGTCAAGCAGAGATTCCCTTGATACTCCCCACCCTGTTCGCGGACCCTCTTCTCCTTCTCGTCCTATACCTGAAGCTCCTGAGGAGCGTCCTCTTGGTGCGAGGGCCAGGTCGCCTTCTTCTCCCAAAGTACTTGGATATTCACTTCGACAACTTGGATACAATCGGCTTATTCCCCGCAGGAATCATAACATACGATTTGAATTTCGAAGATACGTGTTCCCTGCTGGTTATCCCATTAGATTCCGATCAGAAGAAAATAATTATATTTCCGTGCCAAACAAAGAATATATTGTATTATCAGCATCCAATGGTGACATTTTTGCAATATTAGAGCATAACGGGGTTCTTGGTGGAATATATTCATCACTTAGTAATCATGCGAGACTGAAAATAAATATGGCAAGCGGCAAAGTTGACAATTTGACCCCAAATGAAATGCGATATTGTCCAGTAGGCAAACGTCATCCAATCTTCTCCAAAAATTTTAATAAAGTTTTAGCAAATAACGATTCACTACAGTCTGAATCGAATACCAATAGCCAACGTAACCCTGCTTCTTCTCCTTCTGACCGGCAAGATTCACCTCACCGGACTTCTCCTCAGGATCATCCTCTTCATGCTAAGGCCAGGTCGCCTCCTGGGTGGCCGCCTTTTTCTAAAGTACTTGGATATGCACTTCAACAACTTGGATACATCCAGCTGATTCCTCGCACAAATGAGAACCTGCGATTCGAATTTCGAAGATACGTTTTTCCTGCTGGTTATCCAATTAGATTAAAAACAGAAGAAAATACGTATATTCCCATGCCAATCCAAGAACATATTGTATTTTCAGCATTCAATGGTGACATTTTTGCAATATTAGAACATAGCGGGCTCCTTCGTCCAATGTATTCGTCAAATAGACTTCATGCGAGAGTGAAAATAAATATGATGAGCGGCAAAGTTTATGCTTTGACCCCAGATGAAATAAGATATTGTCCAGTAGGCAAACGTCAACCAATCTTTGCCAAAAATTTTATTAAAACTTTAACAAATTACGATTCACTACAGTCCGAATGCAATCCTAAAAGCGAACTAAGCCCTGGTTCTACTTCTTGTTCTGACAAACAACATTCACCTGACCGCACTTCAACTCAGAAGACTCCTCTTCGTGCAGGGTCCAGGTGCTCTCCCGGCAGGCCTCTTTCTGTTCAAGTACTTGGATGTGCAATAGAACAGCTTGGCTATATTCATCTTATTCCTTGCACAAATCAAAACCAGCGATTTGAATTTCGAAAATACGTTTTTCCTGTCTATAAACCGATTCAAATGCGAATAGATCATACGAACTATGTGCTTGAAACAAACCAAGAATATATTGTATTATCAACTTCCAGTGGTGACGTTTTTGCAATATTGGATAAGAGTGGTACTCTTCATGGAATATATAGGACAGATATAAATAATTTGCGAATAAAAATAAATATAATAAGCGGCACAGTTGATAATTTGACTGCGGATGAAATAAGGTTTTGTCCAGTAGGCAGAAATCACCCAACCTTCCCAAACAGTTTTATTAAAGCTTTTGTCCATTACGATTCACTAGAGTCCGAATGGAATCTTAATGGCAAACGTTATCCTGGTTCTTCTTCTTATGCCAGACAATACTCACCTGAATGGATATCTCCTCAGTAGCCTCCTCTTCATGCCAGGTCCATTCTTCTCCGGCTGGGCCTGCATCTCATGAAATACTAGGATATGCACTTGGACAACGTGGATATATTCGGATTACTCCAGAGACAACTCAGAACCGGCAATTCAATTTTCAAATATACTTTTTTCCTACCGATAAAGGAATTTGATTGTTAGGAGAATATGGTATATTTATTCCTACTCAAATCCAAGAATATATTGTGTTATCAACATTCAATCGTGATATTTTTGCAATACTGGAGTATAATGATATTCTTCGTGGAATATATGAGACAGATAGAAATAATTCGACAATGAAAATAAATATGATAAGAGGTGATGTCAAGAATATGATATCAGATGAAATAAGTGAACGTCATGTAGGGAGATATTACCCAATCTTTCCACGCCTTTTTCAAAAAATTATTGCAAGTTACGATTTACAGCAGACTGTGTATCATTAATTCAATACAAAATTGTAAAATAGAACAGAATAATCCTTGTAACCTGAAGTTGGATCAAAATTAAATTAAAATATTACAACATCATCGTATTTTTCTTCTTCGAATTTTCATTTGACTTTTTATATATATATATATATGAGTCATTCTTCATCAACGAATGACCCCCTACAAGCCAAAATTGGTTTGATTCAAGAAAGGTCTATATGTGGTCAATTCAAAGGTCTCAAAGTCTACTTTCAAAATCCGAGTGGCGTTTTTATCGAAACATCATGGCTGATCAAATATGGCCGCCAAGACTATGTGACCTGCACTTTTTCTTACTTAATTGATTATAAAACAAGCATCATTAACCCTACTGAGGTCTGCAATGGTCCAAATGAAAGGTCTTGAACTCTAATTTCAAAGCCCATATAGTATACATTTTTTCGTTCAGGGTAAAATCCAATGTGGCAGCCAAAACCACGTGGCAAGTGGTTACTTTTGAAAAATCAATCGGTTTTCGCCAAATTACGAATCTAAGGTTAGATTTACACAAGTCAAGATGGCGGACCCAATATGGAGGACAAACTTTTTAAAAATCAAGTGATTTCAACCAAACGTAGCATGCAGGGGTTTTCGGGGTCGCTAATTATGAATACGAGCTTCAATGTGCAATTCAGGATGGCAGATTTAAGGTGTCGGGCCAAGTTTACACAAATTAACCTCTGTCATTGATTTTCCATCTTGAATATTAAATTGAAACTCGTATCCGTAGTCAGCGACCCCGAAAACTCTTGTATACCAAATTTGGTGGAAAGCGATTTAGTTTTAGAAAATTTGTCGGTCCTTTTGGATCCGCCATCTTGCATTTTGTAAATCTGACTTTAGATTCGTAATCAGCGAGCCCAAAAACCACCGCACCAAATTTGGTGAAAATCGATTGAGTTTTCCAAAGTCACCACTCGTTATGTGGTTTTGTTTGCCATATTAGATTTTACCCGGAATGAAAAAATTTTCACTAGATGGGCTTTAAAAGTATAGTTCAAGACGTTCCATTTGGAATGTTGCAGACGGCAATAGGGTTGATGATGCTTGTTTTATAATCAATTTAGTAAAAGTATATGCAGATACCGTGGTTTTGGCGCCCATGACTGATCAGCCATGATGTTTTGATAAAAACGTCACTCGGGTTTTGAAAATAGACTTCAATACCTTTCGATTGACCACCTATTGACCTTTATTAGACCAAACCAATTTTGTATATATATATATATATATATATTATAACTAGGTTTTCCAGGTTCCTCGTGTACAGCACTGTCAACCACGACCTGGCCGGGCTGACCAAGGGAGGAAAACCGGTTATTATATGGCTACCACCCTTTTGACCCACGAACGACCTTATTTTGATTGTTTTATCCAGGAACTAGATAGGTTTCCCTATCCGAGCCTCGCTGGTTTTGGCCCTGTCGCGCTTGACAGGTAGAGTTGCTCACTCTTTAAATATAAGAGAGGGAGTTGGGAACTTTGGAGCGAGAAGGAGAAACCAGTAGAATGCATCACTTCGGGCTATTTCACTAACAATACCGTTTATTGAAATATATCGCTACTTATTTACAACCTAACCTAAACGTAAATATCAAATTCTTCAATACAATTAATTACCGAAATTCACCTCAATCTAAAATGGCCGTCTGAGACACTCGCGCTATGCACGACGCCATCCGGCGTCTATTGCCACGTGCACACACCTTTTGACACCGGGAGACGCTCGCTACAACTTGGCTGAATTCGGGGTTTGAGCTGCGCGTTTCTTCCCTTTTGGGTGTCGAGGGAGTCCCAGAAGGTCACACTCGAATAATTTTATACCCAAAACTACCTGCTTATAACATGGCCGTATTCTGGTAGTGACCGGCCCGTGCTGCCTCTCGTGGTCTGTAGTGGAACTTCGATATTGTTACGATCGTTTCTGACCTGTGAGTAGTGTGAACCCTTCCTGCTACTGGTACGGAATAGCTGCTACCCAGTTACAACTGGTTGGTTACCATGGCAACGGGTGCAGCGCGGACTGCGGGGGACTGCTGCGTCGTGTCGGTTGCGTCCCCTCCTGTCGTCCTTCTTCTCTGATTTCTGGCCGGCTGTCGATGCTCGGCGCCGTCTGCTCAATGTTTTCGAGCTGTCAAATTAGTGTTCAGCCTCGACACAGACACCGAATATATTTAGTCGGCTATTACCTTGGCCTTATGACTAATACTAAGTACTAAAAGAACAATGGATAAATTCCTTAGTCTAGTCGCTCTCCTAGACTCGGATCTTGGCTAGACGGTCATTCACACGAATAAAATCACCTCTATCGCACATCGTAAATGATATTAATCGAAAAACTACACAGTAAAAAAAATTGTTCAAAATGATACCGAAATCAACATCATTTTGATTTGCAACAAAAATGATACCGAAATTAGGAGCATTTTGATCGGCCGCAATGAATGATTGACTTTTGAGATCAGAGTTTAAAGAAATTTTAGAGAATTTGAAATTTTTTAGATTATTTCAAAATATTCTAAGGAATTTCCAGTTGATTTAAGTAATTTAATTGATTTTAGAAAATTTGAAATATTTTAGAGTATTTAAAAAATTTCCGCGGCATTTTCGAAAGTTTTACAACATTTTAAGGAATTAAAAAAAATGTAAGGGTTTGAAAACTTTTAGTGTATTTTAAAAGATTTTAAGGAATTTGCCATTGGTTTCAGGAATTTAGTTGATATGAGACGATTTTAAAAGATTCTGAATAATTTTCGAAAGCTTTAAAAATTTGCATGTGATTTTAAAGATTGCAATGAACTTGAAAGATTTTAGTGAATTTTCAAAGAATCTAAGGAATTTTGTATTTATTTCAATAATTTGAAGAAATTTCAAAGGTTTGGAAATATTATAGGGTGTTTTAGATAAATGTAAGGCATTTTCAAGATACATGAATAATTTCAATGAATTTCAGAAGATTTTGAAGGGTATTTTAACAGATTCTAAGTTATTTTCAATTGATTTCAGAATTTCATTGGATTTCAGAAGATTTAAAAAATATCGAATGATTTTACAAGATTTCACCTGAATATATATTTTAGGAAAATATTTGAGAGAATTTCAGAAGATTCCAAGCAATTTTTTTTTAATGTCAATAATTTGAATAAATTTTAAAGGGTTGGCCATACTGCAGTGTATTTTAAAAGAATCCAAGGCATTTTAATGAGATTTCAATAATTTTAAGAAATTTTTTAAGATTAGGAATATCTTAGGGTATTCCAAAAGAATTTAAGGTATTTTCAAGAGATTTCAACAATTTGAATGAATTTCAAAAAAATTAGAGGATTTGAAAGCATTAACTTTTCTTCAAGATTCGAATAATGTGTAATTTGATTTCAGTAATTTAATTGATTTCAGAGAATTTTAAATATTCTAGAGTAATTTAAAAGATTCCGAGGCTGTTTTTAAAATTTGTATTTGATTCTAAAGAGATTGAAAAAACTTCAAGAATCCAAGGAATTTTCAGTTGATGTCAGTAATTTATTTCAGAGGATTTTAAATATTTTTGAGTATTTAAAAAAATTTCGGCAAAATAAAACGAAAATTCCAAGTTTCAAGGAATTTAAAAAAAAGTTTTAAGAATTGCTTATTTCTCAAAATATCTTGCGAGCTTTCAAAATTCCAAAAAATCATTGAAATCCTGGGAAACCTTAAAAATCACTTGAAATTTCTTGAGATATCATAATAGGCCCTACAAAATCGTGCCATATTTTCCAAAATTCCAGGCAGCTTTTTAGTACTCCATTCAAAATTTTAAAATACCTTAAAATCAGTATCAGTATCAGTATCTCCAATCCTTTGAAACTCTCCGAAATCAATCACTGAAATCAATGCAAAATTCCTTGGATTCCTGAAGCTTTGTTAATCTCTTTAAAGTAAAATAATTTTATTTTAAAAAACAGCCGAAAATATTTAAAATCCTTCAAAATTCCTTTAAATAATTCAAATAAAAAAAAATTCATTGGATTCATTAAATATTTCAAGACCTTTTAAAATTTTTTAAATCATTTAAAACATTTTAAAGCTTCCGAAAATGCCTTGGAATCTTTTAAATTACTCTAGAACATTTCAAATCCTCTCACATCAATTAAATTACTGAAATCAAATGAAAAATCCTTGGAATCTTACGGAAAACTCTACAAGTTTTCAAATCCTCTAATTTTTTTAAATACCTTCAAATTGTTAAAATTTCTTTAAAATACCTTGGATTCTTTTGAAATACCCCAAGATATTCCTAATGTTCAAAATTTATTCAAAATATTGAAATAAATACAAAATTCCTTCAAATACTTCAAAACAGTATACATTTTTGGACAAACGACAAAAGCAACAAAAAAACTAAATAAACAAAATTGGTTTACCCAAAAAAGAGCTACAATTTTGTTATAATTCTTTTTTTGATAGGTTGCTTAGTTTTTGCTTCAATAGTGAAAAATTACACTGACAATAAAAAAAATTAAATTTCTGGAGGATGACGCAAGGCAAGGAAAAAAATAAAATGATCGAAACTGCGCATTCAAAAAGGATCTGCAAATTTCTCAGTAGACACTTTTTAATACGAAGCGTAGTTTTTGTTTTAATCGTAAAAAATAAAATTCAAAATAAAAGAATCACATTTTTGGAAGATTGACAAAATCTATGAAAAAAATTTATAGAAAAAAGTTGCTCACCCAAAGAAGAGCTACAAGAGACGAAAAATTTGACAAGACTAAAATTGTTTAACCAAAAAAGATCGATAAATTGAATTATATTTAAAAATTTGTTTAGAACCTCTTTATGCTGGATGCGTATTTTTGGTTTAAATCGTAATCGTAATCGCGCTCGATAATATATTTACCTCGCGCTCGGCTTTTTTCCGTTTTTTTCCTCTACGTTTTAAATGATTGTTAAATTTGTTTTTTATTTCAGATTAAAAGGGAAGTTTATTTACTCAAGACTCTATCGGCCGTAAGAAAGACATTCTCATTACAATACCCGCACACTTTTTTGATGTCCAAAGAAAAACGCTTAATTGCTTAAGAAACCGTTTTGGTTCAACTTACTGAAAATGCTACCAAAAAATCGAAAGTTCCGTTTCTAGCCAAACAGTGTTTGTTTTATTCATAGAATACTATATTTAAAAAAAAATTTAAATAAAACCAATACCTTCTCATCAGGATGAGAATGCGTCCTATAAACAAATAATTAACAACAACTTTGTAGATTTTTCTTGGATTAATAATTTTGGTCGAGCCATTTTTTTGGTATCTTTCATTTTTTCATGCAAGCTCTCGTGTTTCTATGGCTTCTTATGTCTCTTCGGATTAATGTCTCATTTACAGATTCTAACCATTCTTTCGGCGGTCTACCTCTGGGCATTTTTCTATTTACTTTACCTTCATACACCTGTTTGATCAGTCCTTCATCTTTCATTCTTTCAAGACGTCCGAACCACCTCAACTGATTTCTTTCCCATATATTAACTAGTGTCTCTCCTGTACCCCATTCTTTGAGGATTATCTCGTTTCGGACTTTATCCGTCAGTGTTTTCCCGCATATTGTGCGGAGAGGTTTCATGCCAATCGCAATAATTTTTCTCTTGTCCTTTTCTTGACAGGTCCATGTCTCGCTACCGTATTTAAGCATTTCAGCACTAATACTGCCTACACCAGCAGCCTTACCATTTTTTAGAATCTTAATTATATCAATAACCTCAGTGACGCAGACATTTTCGAATGGGTTTCTTAATATATTATTTTCCATCTCGCAGCTCTGTTGTCCTATGTCTCCATCTCCTAATAATTATTTAAAAGAGTCTTTAAAAGCGTCTAATACCCCGTCTGTATCATATAGAATTTTACCTTTGTTGTTGGTTAATTATTTTAAAGCGACAGAAATTTGGGGACGAATAGCTGGATTTTTGTATAGACATATCCGTATTCTTACCGAAATTTCCGTACACGTAGACACTTCCTTTTTTAAGAAACAAAATTCTAATCTCCATCTTTACGATAAATTGTAAATTTTCCGAAAAATTTACATTTGATGTACTTCTCAATGATTTTCAAATAGTCTGAAACAACTAAAAAGCATAACGTTACACGAAAACATTCTTTGTCATTATCAAAAGTTGTAAAATCGCCTAAAACGCGAAGAACACAATATTACACGAAGACAAAATTAGTCAAAGAGGGCGCAAAACAAAAAAAATTTCTTAAAAAAAATTGTGCAAAAGAAGTTTGAAAAAAAAGTTTGGAAAAAGATTGCTGAAAAAAATTTTTTGATAACAAGCGTTGAACAAGATATCTGCGACTAACGTGCTTGCCGTCTCGGTTCTACTCTACTCGTTTGGGGTGGTTCAATGAACGAACAACGAACTTAAGGCCCCTGATGTCACCAGACGTCACATGGGAGTCGTAACTGCCCTTCAAAGACTTGTTATCGTCTACGCTGTAAACAGCATTATATCACACTTCATGAAGTCATGACTCGTAAAAGGCCTTCGACTGAAGACTCGGCTCCCTCAACCACTAATAAAGTTCGGTTGTATTCGCAATCCAATTATTCGGCCTCTTTCTGACAAGTTCTACTTGCTACCGCATAAGCCGCTGTAAAGACCTCGGATGTTCACCAATTTCGAACAAGCCCTCCTCAACCCTGGCTCTGAGACCAGCTCTTTGTTCCGCGGATTCGTTTACATCTTGGTTTACCACAACAGGTGATCGATATTTTCATCAACACAGTTAAAAAATAAACCAATCAAAATTGTTCCTAGACGCGTGGCCCTACCTCTCGAATCTCGGCAATCATTGTAACTTGTCGAAGTGAATACTCTTGTTCTTCGCGATCTTCGTGTGATCGCTCCATCGGATAAAGTTGCGGATAGGGATTGGCATGAGATCCAGGGGCTTCCCTAAGTGTATTCAAAGTTCATTGTACCCTAATCCGTTGTTATGCTCTTAGGTGCTGATTCGCGGCCCAACTCTTCTAGATGCTAGTCGTCAAGGATAGCGAGAGGCTCCCGTCGCCCTTCGATTCGTTTTCAGGCGATTTGTGATTGGTTCGGTTGGATCCTCTACACCTTCAGATGAATCGGGCCATTCCAGAACCGTACTGACGTTCAGTGTTCGCCAAGGGGACAACTTTGCTAGCCTTCTGAATCGATTCAGGGTAGTAGTATCAAATCGTTGAATTCTTTCGAGGATCAGGAAAGTGAGCGAGATTTTACGGACGGACTTATACGCGACAAAACGGGCAGATACATCGTACGCCTGCCTCTTCGACAGGCCTGTATCCGCACCTTGGAAGAGTCTCTGCTGATATTAGGGTAATAAAAATAGAATAGTATTCCACTTTTTTGGGGATACCAACCAACATGACTTTATCCCGAAACTAGAAACTTGTGCTGCGGTACTTATGGTTCGATTGATTAATTCCGTACGCGAGGAATCGGAACTCTTTCATGCGGTCAGCTACGCTTGGCCGGATTCAAGAAGCGTTCTCAATTGTGTTCAAACAGATGATTCTTCCCGTTGGCCGAGTTCTGTCGCCAATCGAATTTCAGAGATCCAGCGAACACTTTTTTAATTTTTTTGACGCTACATCCCTACAAAGGAAAATTCAGGTGTAATGCCACCAAATAAATTAATGGATTGTGCCGAAACGTAATCATCAGAATGGACTTGTGCGATCTGCCACGGTTACAACTTCCATTGAAACCTACAATCGTCCCATCGTCAAATTGAGCTGATTACCATTCGTGCGCTGGCTCTGTACGGCCAATTGTGCTCCATGGCGGGCGGAACTACAGTTTTCCTTATACATGGAAATTTATTGTGTGCCTCATGGCGGGCGGCACTAAACTCTTGATCTTCGTACGTGAGATTTATTTCGTTCGGTGAACGAGGCGGGCGGGATGTTAATAATTTATTTGATGTTATTGTTTCTCTTTTGATTGACCTTCGGGCTTCATTGATCATCGCATAGCATCCTCCCAATGCTTCTTCTCGTTCAAGGTTCCTTTTCTGTTTATGAGTTTTGGGGGCTACCTTTTGGCTTGAGTAGTGACTCATGTTGTCGCTTGATGGCGCCTTAGTGGGGGACTGCCGGGTTCCCTTCACAGAGAGAGTTCTGTTGCTATCAAGGTGTAGGCTGGTGTTGCCAATTCTCGGTGGTTATAACGATCGGAAAGCAATTGTGCGTAGTCTAGAGAACTTAGGTATTTAAGTCGGTCAATCAAAGTCAGTGGCTTTTCAAGTCCTAATTAGTTGTTAAGTGATTTCCCGACTCGATCGTCTTTCGGTGTTGTGGGAAGTGACGAGTCGGATGACGTATCACCTCTGGTCGCGTCGGGATCGATTTTTCGGTGAACGATCGTGTTCGTAGCTTCCGGAGGCTACATCTGTGCCAATTTTCACCAACAACCAAAAGGAAGACTCGTATCATGAACTAAATTAACAGAAGGTATCTAGAAGTGCAGGATCCCGGTGAGAAATTGTCTGGTTCATTTTCGTGGACTTTAACATTGCTGAACATGATTCTTTCGCTATCCCACGCCAGTCCGTCATTAATTCAAAACAACTTTGTTAAAAATTAATTTTATTAATTAAAGATCCAGGTGTTTGGTTAAAAATAATTCATTTTTAGTTACCCTTTTAACAATTTTTTTCTAAATATATATTTTTACATTCTCATTCATGAGAGTGTAATGTATTCGT
>CAKNWW010198260.1:0-12842 GCA_932074435.1 Andricus kollari
TTACAACTCTCAATAGTTTAAAAACTATTGATCGTACAACATTTTGTCACAGTAATTTTTTGTTCAGTTTTGTGCGAGGAATGTGTATGTACAAGGTTTATGATGAGATCAGGATCACCCTGTGTATAATATAAAATAATAATTATTACTATTATAATTATAATAATATTATATCAGTATATTAGAATACTAGATTTCTTGTTGGTAAATAATCTATTAACAATACAGATGTGAAATTTCCAAAAAAATTCACTTTTGGGTTAAATAATGTTAAGGCCAACTCCGTCCCTTTCTATCTGGCGTTTTTCTTGCGAAAGAAAGAGACGGAGTCGGCGTTTGACGGCGAGCGCCCGCTGATAGTGAATATAGAAAATTCATGGTGCTTGCTAGTGAAGTACGAAGAGTGCCAATAGTTACAAGAGTTAACCCTCTATTCAGGGCCGAATTTACTACGGGGTCAGCGGGGCCATGGCCCCAGGGGCCCCACAAATGTAACTAGTCCTTCTTCGATGACCTGTTTTTTTTTTTTTTTTTGAGAAGCAAGGCAGGAATTTCAGCCGGCTCACTTGCGTCGGAGGTCCCCAACAATGACTCACTTAATAGCCTGACTTTCCATTTTCGCGGAAAATCGTCTCGGCAGTAATAAGAGATACAAATAAGTAGGTGGAGCACCATAAAGTCTTAGGCTCACCTGGGTCCTCAATAATGAATTTACCCCAATCCTTATTCCAATTCTGCAGAAAATTATCTTTGCAGTAATAAAAGCTGTATATAAGTAGGAGGAGCACTGTAATGGAATTCTGTCTATTATATTGCTCCTGGAGAATAAGATTTTTATTTTTGTGTAATGAAAAAATTATTATTATCTTCAATCAATATCGTTTTCGAAAATTATAAAAATTTAACTTTCAATCTTCATCTTTAAAAAATAATTTTAAGTATGCTAAATTTTAAACATGCTGAACCGAATAGCGCCCCACTTCTGGCATCTCGTGAATCTTTATTTCTATTAAACAAAAGCTTTATATTTTAAGAATAAAAAATTAATTTTGCAAATAAAAATAAAAATCGTGCAGCTTTAAAAAATAGTTCCAAGTAAATAATTCTTTTAATTTTCAAAGATTCAAAATAAATTCGACATTTGTTTCGCTGTTAAAATTCATTTTCACCATTCTTTAAATATTACTATAATACTAGAATTAATATTATTATTATAATTATTTCTCATCAATGTAATAATTTATTATTATTATAATATTAGTATTAATATTAATTTTAAATAAGCGCGGGCCGACTTTGGGCCGACGATCGGATAAACTGTGGCAGACTGGTCGGTACGACCGCAAGAATGCGGTCGGCCCGACTCTGTATACAGCAGTGGGTTCAGGCTCGGTCAACTCCCATGTAAAGAATTGGCGAAAAGTTGCGCCATCTGCGATCAGCCAGAGAACTAAGGGCGCGTACATGTGTTGGTCTTTATATATGTATATGCCGCTTCCTTACATGTGTTGCATACTAAAATATTTCAACAAAAACAGAAAAATCAAGACAAAATGAAGGAAATAAGACACGGAAAATAGGAAATTAAATATAATTATCATTCTATTTCCCATTTTACGTTTCTGATTCACTTCATTTTACCTTTATTTGAAGGATTGCAGTACAGAACTACATAACCAACAAAATCGCAATTTTTCAGGAGACAGCATTTGACAGCAAGCCAAGCCAAGCCACAACAAACAATTTGCCGCGCACGCGCTTTAACCCGTTAGCGTTGAAAGTCTGCGCCATCTGCGATGGGCCAGAGAACTAATATCGTGCCCCGTAATGCCTCTCAACCCGCGCGCCTATGTCCTAACTTTTAGCCATTTCTTTACATGGGAGTTGACCGAGCCTGAGTGGGTTAGCCACAAGTAACCTTGGTGCACACGATGGTCGGTCAAACCTTGGCCCAAATATGGGCCGGCCGTCGGACAAACGCTGGTTCATGGTTTCAAAAAGACAGTGGAAGTACGGTCCATCCGACTCTGGGCAAGAGATGGCCCGACCGTCGGCATAACATTGGCTTGTATAAGTCATCATGATGCACCCGACGTCGCAGTACATGATACAATTTCTAAGTTCCGTTCATGCAAATTTTAAATGCTTATTAAAAATCACATTTTATGTCATTATCAAAAGTTTTAAAATAGCCTAAAACGCGAAAAACAAAATATTACACGAACAAAAATTATTTAAAGTGGGCGCCAAAAAAAAATGTTAAAAAAAATAATAGAAAATAGTGAAAAAAAAATTTTAGAAAAAAAGTGAAGAAAAATAGTTGAAAAAAATTAAAACAAAAATTTTGAAACAAAAAATTTGTTAAAAAAATATTTAAGGGTTTCAGCCCGGGGCTACGAAAACTTAAAATTTTTAATGGGTTTAAATTATTTACTTAAAAGTTATTTCACTTATATTCACGTTAACAGTTAATTTATTTTACATCTACATGATGACGCATAATAATAAAAAAATGATTGAGAAAAAAAGAGTTAAAAAAATGTTTAATTTCAACTGCTTTGAGCTGTGGCTTATGAGGATCGATTTTCATTGACTTTCAATTCTGTAGGTATAGAGTAATGGGTAAGACTCCCGCCTGCTACGCGATAGATTCAGGTATAGCTGTGGGTTCGAAACTCCGTAGCGATATAAATTTTATTTGCAATATAATGTTTAAAAATGTAATATATGTATTCATCCTAAGCAGGAACATTAACATTTATAGTCAAAATACTCGCAATCAATTATTATTAATTTTTTGAATACCTTGAACCTTCAAAAATCAAAGTCGGCCCCACATTGTTGTCCAAGGTTGGGCCGACATCAACTTAATAGATGGCCCATATATGGAAACAAATGTCGGGCCGACGTTAACACGTCAAAGGCGGTTGACCATTATCATTTAGCTGGTTGGCCCTACCAGTGGCGCACAAAGTTGAAACGACCGTTCGACGGTTGGCCCGACCGTGGGCCGACGGTCAATTCGCACCTGGGTTAATATAAGTAAATATTTCTTCGCATTAAAAGTGAAAAATATTAAGTCAAAGAAATGATTTCCTGCAAGGTAGGAACCTAGGTTTATTGAGCCAAAAAACTATTCACTCAAGATAAATGAATTTTCATTCGAATGAAGAAATATTTATTCCATGCCAAGAAATGTCAAAATCATAACAATAAAACTATTATATAAATTTAAAAAATATTCTTTCACCATAAATCGATATTCGTTCAATTGAAAAAAAATTATTAGACACTATAAGTTGATGTAATTGTTGCAATGAAATAATGACTTAAATTGGAGAAATATTAATTGAAGATAAATGAATATTCATTTAATTAAACAAATATTTATTGCATTCTAACACTCATCACAATCAATGCAAACTTTATTTAATTTAAAAAAATATTCTTGTAATATAAATGTATATTCATTAAACTGAAGAAAAATATTTATTCCATGCCAAAAGTCGACATAATCATTGCAATGAAATAATTATTTTTAATTTAAAAATGTTTGAAAAAATAAAACTTTGATTCATTGGAATGAAAGAGATCTCATTAAAACTCAAACATTTTTCAAATGATCGTTTAAAATCAATCACATTTTAAATTAGGGGTTAATTTTTTTAATTTAAAGTCGTTTGCAATCAATAATTGTTCAGTTGTTATTTAAAAATTAAAATAAAAAAACTTCACTTGCAATTTCAAAATTTAACACAATTAAACTTCTTACATTAAAAGGTTAAATTTTGCACTCTGAAATTTTGGCGATTCAAGACTTTCTATTTGAAACAATTCACTTTCAAATTGTTTAGTTTTGAATATTTGATTCATAATTGCTTCGTTTAAATAAACAGCCAAATACTGCTAAATATTTAAAAAATGCCTTTTTTTAATTAAAAAATTACAATTCGCAATGGGTTAAAAATGGAACATTTAAAACTGAGACAATATTTGAACGTTTATAATTTGAAATTGAATAAAAGAGTTTAGTTATGAGTCTATTCATTTTAAATTATTTTAAAATGTAAACAAGTTTTTTCCAAACTTTAGTTTTTATTTATGTTTGTATCTACTTTAGTGATTGTTGTACTATTTTTAATGAACGCATATATGGTAGAATTTTTACCCATAATACATTTTTTTATATTTTCTTATAATGTTTGTATGGCTTGTTTTGAGTGATCATTTTTTTGAAAAGCAAATATTTCATATTGAATTTTTGTTCACAAATTCAAGAATTAATCATTTAATTTAGATAATAAAACTACGAAACTGCTATAGAAGTCAACTACACATTTCTTTGTGTGAAAGAAATATTTTTTTGATTTTATCAAACATTTCTTTATATAAATCGCATTTTTCTTTCTAACACTGAAAAAAAGAATTTCTGGAACCAAGAATCCTATTTCTCAGCATCAAGAAAATATTCTTTAACAGTAGTAATTTGTATTTAAACCAGACACATATCTTTTGTTGATACAAAGAAATGAATTCTTTGGCTATATTTTCTTGATTCAAATAAATATTTCTTACATTCAAAAAAATTATTTCCTTGATTCAAAAGGTCTAGATTAATTGAAATCGGATTAGTCGCTCAAATAAATATGTATTTGATTCAATGAGTTCGATTCTTGGAATTGATTCGGACGCATTTGAATCAATTGATTTTGCATACTTGAATCAAGTCTTGTGTTTACATAAATATTTATTTATTCAGTTGAAGGAAATATTTCATTTGCTCACTAGAATTAAATTATTCATAACAAATAAACAATTACTCCAACGAAGTAATTTTTTTTTTAATCAAATATTTAATAATTTGGCGTAATTTCATTCAATTTAATACTTCTTTAGATTAAAGAAATATGTTGTTAATTCCATATCCATGTTTTCGATTTGAAGAAATATTTCTTTGGCATTTATGGTGAGGGTTAAATACCGCTTTCCACGTTAGAATTTCCATGTTACGACAGCGTCGTGGTCGTAGCTGAGGACTTTACACTCGACGGACCCAAGTTCGATTCCTGCTGGAGGTGGATTTTTCATCGAATTTTTCTGTTTGAGGTTCATCAAGATTTTAAATTATGTGAATTGTTTCAATTAAATATGTATAATAATAACAATGTTAATTATAATTAAGGCTGAAAGAATCCATTTGTTCATTCAGGAAAATATGTACTACAGTTGAAGTACGAACTACTTTATTGCATTCGCACATGGCTTAGGCAAAAGAAGTATTTTTAAAAATTTGATGTGGAGAAATAGTTTTTGGAGCCTATAAAATATTTGCTTGACTTTAAAATATATTTCTTTCTATCAATTCACATTTCCTTATTTCAAAGAAATATTCATTTCCATTCATGGCACATTTATTTGGAACAATGAGTCATTTACTTGGTTTAAAATGTATATTTCTGTCTTCAATTAATATTTCTTTGATTCAAAGAAATATTTCCCTCCAACCAAAAGGTCGTATTTTTTAATCAAAAAATGTTGACTTAATCCTATTAACATTTGTCTGGTTTTTGCAGTGAAGGAATTCCAATTTCTTTCAATCAATAATACCGTTCTTACACTCTAATACTGTTTAACAGAATCTGCAAAATATTTCTTTAAAATAGTAGAACGTTAATTCGAACCAAAAATATTTCTATTCTCATCAACTGTCACTTCTTTGGTGCCAAGAAATATTGATCAAAGTTTACAGTACGATTCTTTGAAACAAGAAATCAAATCTTTCATTTAAAAAAAAATTTATTTTATCCGATCGTCATTACTTTCAATTCAGAAAATATTTCTTAGACTTTAAGTTATATTCGATCATATCGAATGACTGATTTTTAAATCCAAATTTCTAATTTCATTCAGTTAAAGACATCGTCCATTCGCTCAAATCATATTTCACAGGCTGAAGAAATTATTTATTTGCTTCAATAATTTCTGATTTTTCATACAATTAAACAATTTCTTTGGATTGAAGAAATACATGATTGGACGTATGCAGTACACCATATCTTTGAATGAAAGACATTTTTTTAAATTCAAAACCTTTTTTTTCAGTGTAATAATTATCAAAATTTTCGAGACTATTTTCTTCATATACAGAGTGCTCCCTGAAAATTACGCAAATATTGCGATGAAAATTTTCCTCAAGTTTGCCTCACAAGCTTCCTCCAAACTTACGATGGAATTAAGTTTTCCTCAAGTTTGCCTCGCAAGCTTCCCGAAAACTTACGAAGCAAGTTTCCCTCACAAGCTTCCCGCAAACTTACCATGCAAGTCACCCTCAAGTTTTCCTCGCAAGTTTGCCGTAAGGCGGACATTGTCTTACTTGCGGAAAACTTGGCTGAACCTTGAAGTGTAAGCTTTGGAACCTTGCACTGCAAACTTTAGGCAAGTTTGCTCCAAACTATTGTGCTATCTGGGTGTCCAAAACACGAAATATTCTACATTATGTTGAACACTATTATATATTAAATGCATTTTATTTTATCTTTCTGTACTCACGCCAGGCGGAAAAATTATGTATAGTTTATACATAGTGTGAAGTATTATATATAATATTCATTTGTTTCTCATAAAAAATGAAGTTGAAAATAATAATAAAAATGTGTTGTTAAGTTAATAATTAATGAGTAATTAACAATTAAAGATTAATCAATCGGAAGCATGCGATATATGGAACAGAGTCCATGTGTCACTAATGAGGGTGTGTGCGCAAAAGAGTAATTTTAAATTTGCAGGAGGTTGTGAATATCAATGGTGCTACTTCACATGGAAACTGAGCGACGAGATATGGAATCCACGAAGGAATAATAAGGAGACCGAACTGTCACGGGAAACTTTTTCGAATCTGCTAGGAGCAACGGCACCGTAAGTGCCAGGCCTGTAAGTCGTAATCACTCTTCTTTGAGTGCGCAAGCGCAACATGTCCTCTTCTCACGCACAGAAAAAAAGCGAGTGAGACCAATTTTGAAAACAAACAGAATAAAGTATGTTTAGCAGGTTATGAGCTTGTTTTCTTTTTGCAACCGGTAATTTTTTTCGCGCTGTGAAAAAAAAATATAATTAAAAAAGAGTTACTTATTCTCAGTTATAAAAAGAGATTTTTAAGATTGCGAAAGGAGTTCATCATAAAAGCGGTAAGTATAGAATTATTTACGGAGTTTGTATTTTGGCCGCTGAAATAAGAAAGAGATTGTATAACCTCCTTTCGTCCGCATGAATTGCACAAATATATCAATATAATGACAATCCACCTTGAAAACAATGAAAAATATATCAAATTAGTTTTTGCCACAACTGTAAAAATCGAAAATGAATTCTCACATCCTACAATTATCAACTGAAACTTTCTATTGAATAGGCAAGTCAGTGTGGCTTAATTTCTTCGTCGCGTTTTAGTTTCAAAATGTACTTACTTATGTTTTTTCATTCCAAAAATGGTTCACACTTCTTTCACAAATATAAAAAATGTTATTTATGGATTTATTTTGTATAATTCGTATGATGATCAACAAAAGAACTTAACCTCTCTAACATACTCTATTTTCAGAAGCTTTCTCACTCGCACTTTCACGTACGTGTGAAGAGGACACGCAATGACACGGTGCGCTTGCGCACTCACTGAGGAGTGATTACTACTTGCAGGCCTGGCACTTACGGTGCCGTCGTTCCTAACAAATCGCATGTACGGAGATCGGTCTCCTTATTAGACCTTCGTGATTAAATCTTAGAAAATATCTTTTCCTTTAAAATACACGTTGAATTATTTTAACTTTCTTCGAGTATTTCTAATTCTGTAGAATTCACTTAAGCTCCTTTGAATTCTTTTGAAGTTCTTTGCAATTCTCTTGAAACCTTTACAATACACCATAAGTTATTTTAAATTTCTCCAAGTCTTTTGTATTCTCTGAAATCTACTC
Organism: Andricus kollari; assembly: GCA_932074435.1. Taxonomy (NCBI): domain Eukaryota; kingdom Metazoa; phylum Arthropoda; class Insecta; order Hymenoptera; family Cynipidae; genus Andricus; species Andricus kollari. The sequence continues at coordinate 7,968 of CAKNWW010198260.1, forward strand.
AATTCTCTGAATACTTCTAAATTTTCTGAATTCTTCTCAATTGTCTGAATTATTTTTAATTCTCTACACTCTTTCAAATTCTCTGAATTTTTTTGTATTCTCTAAATTCTTTTGAAATTCTTTAATTTTTTTTAATTCTGTGAATGCTTTTGAAGTTTGTGGATTCTTTTGCACTCTGTGACTTTTCCGAATTTTCTAAATTCTTCTTAATTCTTTGAATTCTTCTTAATTCTCTGAATTCTTCCGCTATTCTTTGAAAACAACAAATTCAAAACAGTTTAGAGGGTTTAGAAAATTTTAAAACAATTCAGAGAATTCAGAATAAATCAAAGAATTTGGAAGAATTCAGAATAATTCAGAGAATTCGGAAGAATTCAGAGAATAGCGGAAGAATTCAGAGAATTAAGAAGACTTCAAAGAATTAAGAAGAATATAGAGAATTCAGAAGAATCAACCGAGTTCAAAATAATTCACAAACTTCAAAAGCATTCACAGAATTGAAAAAAAATTAGAGAATTTCCAAAGAATTTAGAGAATACAAAATCATTCTTAGAATTCACAAGATTTCAGAGATTTTGAAAGAGTTCAGAGAACTCAAAAGAATTCAGACAATTGAGAATAATTCAGAAAATTCATAAGTGTTCAGAGAATTGAGTAGATTTCAGAGAATATAAAAGACTTGGAGAAATTCAAAATAACGTATAGTGTATTCTAAAGGTTTCAAGAGACTTGCAAAAAACTTCAAAAGAATTCAAAGGAGCACAAGTGAATGCTAAGAATTCGTTTGAATTCTACAGAATTAGAAATACTCGAAGGAAGTTCAAATAATTCAACGTGTATTCTAAAGGAAAACATATCTTCTATGAATCTCGTTTCTCAGGGCACAGTCCCATGGAGGTACTTTAGTAGATTAGTGGAATAGTTTTGACCAATGAGGTGACTGCTAGAGCCTGTGCAGGCATCTCGTTCGTCAAAACTGTTCCGCTATTCTACTAATTTACCTCCATGGGCAAAGAATCTTTGTCCATGGGACTGCGCCCTCAGTTGCCGTGTGAAGCTGCACCATTGATATTCACAACCTCCTGCAAATTTAAAATTCCTCCTTTACGCACACACCCTCATCAGTGACACAAGGATTGTCGTCCATCTAACGCATGCTTCCCATTGGTTAATCTTTAATTGTTAATTACTCATTAATTATTAACTGTACAACAAATTTTTATTATTATTTTCAACTCAATTTTTTATAAGGAATTCAAAAATATAAAAATGTACCTTGAGTACTGGGACACCCTGTATATAAACTATAAATAATGCTTCCGCCTGGGACTACGTATTCACCACAAGGATGCATGTTTTCTTGGGGCGTTGGAAAAGGGGTCGGCATGAGTGGTGGGAGGTGGTGTGGGCCTTTTAAAATGCCTAAGATAAGAACGCGTGGTTTTTTTGCCGTTGGAAAAGGGGGTCGGAGTGAGTGGATGTGAACCACACCCTCTCCACCCACTCACGCCGAACCCCTTTTCTAACAGCAAAAAAATTTTTAAATTCTTTTTTGTAATTGTTCTCGAAAAATATTAATTTTAGAAAAAAGTATAAATATAAGAAATATGTGTTTCGACAAGATCTGCAACTTTTGTGAACAATATTGTTTTCAAAAATCAATATTTTTTAAAATTTTGAAAAAAAACTAATTAAAAAAATAGTCAAAATTATAATAACTTCATTTATATTGATCTGCGACGAAAATCCTTTTAGTGCGTTCAACTAGGGTCAAGTCAATATTCTTGGGTGACCTTTTCGGAAATACAGCCGATGAGAATATAAAAACATTGCATTTTTATGGGTCATTTAATCTTGCATTGGCGCAAAGATATATTATTATCTTAGGATTCATATGTCTCTAGTTCACTGTTCTATATTCACTTTTGTTTCGTTAAAAAGGTTGTATTCAATGAACTCTTGAAGTAATTACAAAAATAAGCTTTCATAATGTCAGAGTTTCACTTCTCGGATTTATTCTTCTCCGTGTATGATAATAAGCCTGCACATTACTCAGCGTAGTGACTGCGTGTATACATTTACAGAGAATATATTAATTATGACTTGAAACGAGCTGCAAAAAACAAGAGTATACTTCACTTTCGTGAAGGTTCTTAGGCTTGTCTCCCGAGCGTTTCAAGAATGATTCAACAGTGGTTATATACTATTTCAACATTCTTTCCTTCTATATGTCTTACTTCATTTGCGTGCATTATGTTTAGGTGGTTTGCCGTATGAGAAATATCCTTTTTTATGAACTATTTTCTTTAAATATTTTTATTCTTAAACATTTCTACATGAATATGTGTACGGACATATTAAAAGGGCCCTCATCGCCAGTTCTAGTTTAGGTGATTTTCGCGTTGTCTGAGTAAGGGTCAAAATAGACATTTTTGGGTTTGAGTGGGAGATAATTCATAAGCCCCATATATGCGGAATTTATACCAACCAGAAGTTGGTATAATGGGTATAATATATATAATGTTCGAAGAAAAAGTATAACGCGTGCGCTTGTGACACTCATGAACTTTAGATGCGTTTTTCTGTGTTATAAAACTTACTTTTCCGCACTAGTGACGGAAAAGTTTGAAAACATTAGACTTTAACCTCAATGCCAGGACTCGGATTGGGCTGAAGACTAGGGCTCAACGAGCGCTCAAGGGGATGGATGCGAACCGCGTGGAGTATGCGTACCTTCAAGCTCATATTTTTGTGGTTGGATCAATCGATCGTGGAACCAATCACTTTTGCTGTTTCGCGCCAGTTTCAAATTTAGCAAAAAAAATAAATTCAATGGTTTCCTTTTGAAAATTTTTATATAATGTTTTCTAAAGATATATTTACAAGATCTACGAAATGAATACATATTTAATATGATAGCGCTAAACAGAATAAAATTCATAATGTACACCGCTCTAAATTAATGTAAGAAAGTAAAAATTATAAACATTTTTTGCTAAAATTTGAACGCGATAATTTATTTTTAATAACCCATATTTTCCAACAACAAAAAATATACAGGAATAAAGATATAATTTTTCAGGTGTTTAGGCTTTTCCGCAACCGGTAAGAATACATTGGAAAAAATTAGATAAGATGGGAAATTTAATTTTCAAAAACATGAAAATCAATATAAAACAAAATTAATGTGCTTACATTTATGATATCTCAGGTTTATACAATTTTCTCAAATGTATTTTTACCTTAAACATATAAAAAAATGATTCCGTCATTCCTGCCAGATATTAAAATTGTTTTTTTGAAACAGGGGCCCATTGAACATAAATTATCGCCTAAAGAATAGGAAAAAATTTTTAATCTCTTAAAAAATATGAAAAAGTACATACAGGAAAATATCAAAACAGTGAAAATAAGAAATTTTTAAAGCATATTTTGCTAACGCTCGATTAGAAGGCTTTCATCAGTCGGCAAAAAATTAATTATACTTTCTCAGAGTCCACACTACTTTTCCATATACAGTTCCAATTGATATTTCCACAATTAATATTTTACGACATGCAAAAATATTTAAATACTAATAATAAATTATTTTGTAAGATTAAGAAAAAAATATTGTTTCCTTTTAGATAAACTAAACTGATAAAATTACTTTCAGAGGGAACGCATTACCTACAAGTAAATGTTGAAAGTTACATTATAACGAAACAGAATAAAAAGCAATTGAGAAACAGAGACAATGAAATAAACAAAAAAAGGAAAGCAGATGAAAACAATAATATAGATATACATGAGCATTGGCGATATATAGAAAATAAGGAAAGTTCATGGTAGTTAAAATACATTTAAGAAAATACGAATTGCATAAAGATAACAATCCTATGGTATCTAATGAAATCCCATAACATTAATTGAAATATAATTAAGATTCTTGAATTCCCTTAAAAATTTGTAAAATAAATTGCAAAAAATTTATATTCTTTATTATTGTTATTGTTATGAACAATTTTATGACAACGTTTTTTTCGTCTTAGGCATTTTTCAACTAAGAAAGCCGTGTTTCTTGTGGAATTTGCGAAAAATTCTTTAGCTGAATCTCATTGTTAACATAGCTGCGCAATATTTGACAAGACGACCAGCCAGGTAAGAAGAGGAGAAAGAGAAAAATTAATACTTTCAGATTTAAACGAAAGAATGAGCATTATTTAAGTTTTTTGAATGTGCTAATTTTCCATCGGGAGAAGTGCCCAACGAAAGAATAGGTTTATCTCCGAAACCAATTCTTTTCGAACATATTTGCCATTTTTTTAATTCCTCTTAATGCGAGCAGTAGACACACCTACCTCTCATGGTTATTTCGAATTCCATACTTACATGCTGTATTTTTGATTAATTTAATTCTTTCTAAGCCATCTACAAAAGAAGAATATATTCTTCCGTGTGCAACATAACTTTGGAAATTTCAATTTTTTTGTCATGGTTATTTTGAATTCCATACTTACATGCTTTATTTTCGATTATTTTAATTTCTTCTAATCTGTCCCTTTTTTTGTCTGTTTCTCCAATAGACACACGTGTCATATGACAATGATGATGCCAGTCTAACTCAACGGGCCGTTGTAAGTAGACGCGTCTCTCAAATGTCAAAAAGTAAAATATTATTTTCCCAGTGAACCGGTCTTTTTGCGCGATTGTTTTATAATTATTTTTCCGTACACGCTCTAGGTAAGTTATTTTTCAAAATACTATTTAAAAATTAACAAGAATCTCTGAAGAATAAGGCAGAATCCAAGTCCAATCAAAATGTGAGTATTCGACCATTTTTGCTTCAAATAAACGAAAATAATTCAATTTATATACAATTCTAATGATTTTAAA
>CAKNWW010198268.1:0-12618 GCA_932074435.1 Andricus kollari
ATATTGAGCGACTATCTCTGCTTCTGCGTGTAATAGAAAGACGGGTAAAAATCTGAAAAATTTAGGAAATTACTACGAATTCAGTCATAACATTTAAATTTTTGTTCTTTTATTCGTTAAAGAGTTATTAAAATCTATTTTTTTGAGGAGAATAACAATAGGTCTATTAGTAATGCAGAAAATTTGGCAGTGGGCGGTCAGCGCGCACATGGCAGGCACGCCACAGACCCAAAGGCGTAGACATTGTACAAGGGTTATGAGTATACAGCTTCAGTCTCTACCTAACCTTTGCACTGTATCTACGCCCTTGAGTATCAGTTTCAGGTCGATTGTCGTCCTTTTCAAAAAAATAGATAGTAATAACGCTTCAATGAATAAAAGAACAAAAACCCAAATGTTATGACTGAATTCGTAGTAATTTCCTAAATTTTTCAGATTTTTACCCGTCTTTCTATTACACGTAGAAGCAGAGATAGTCGCTCAATATTTAATCAATTGTACAGTTCCACATATTTAAATTTCGCAATTTTGGGCCACATTATCATTTTAGTACAACTTCAAAGAATAAGTACACTAATTTTTACACCTTTATTACTTATTCCGAAAGAGTTACATCAATTCAAAGCGAGTAAATTAAACAATCATCCCAATTTGCATAAATTTAAACAATTTATTGATAATTTCAGATATACTTGTATTTATGAAGTAGTTAAGTATAGTTTCTTGCAGGATTTTTTTCTCCAACACAAATTCGCTTAATGAAAAATGACTATTTGTTGTAACGCGATAAAACGACTTATAACAAAAGCTCTGTTATCTTGCAAATTATTAACTTTAGAGGAACAGTGTTCATTACAAAAATGTGTACTTCAGTTATTGCTTTCAAAATAGTGTTACTTTTTTGTCATTCATAAAATAGTTTTTTGGTTATTGATAAAAGTATTTGTTGTCACTTATTTTACACGTTCGTTGCTTTTGTGCAATAAATATTCGTCGGAGCGAAAAAATGCCGAAATAACTATTGTTTCTCATGAGCTTGTCTAACAAAAGCAGAACAAAAAATTTCAAAAATTTCAAATTTCAAATGTTTATTGTAACGTTTATCAAAAAATAATTAATTGCGAATATCTCGAGAACGGCACATTTTTTAGAGTTCTGCTACAAAGTTTTGGATTCTGGGGATCATTTTACATAAAAATAAAAAAAAAATCGAATGGACCTCGCCGATCCGTCGGAAATGGGGTTGGCGTCTGGACTAATAGCGTTGTGCGTGCGATTATGTTTGTAAGTGACCGTATCTGCAATTAATTTCAAAAATAAATCAAGTGCAATTATTATATATAAAACAGTTTTTTTTTGCAAACTTATTTATCTGTTTCAAGCTGATGTGATGGATAGGGCAATATGGGCCGCGGAAATATTCCGCAAAGAGCCGGATAAAAAAACAGATAATCCAAATTTATTACACCGTATATAAGTATCCGTATAGAGCCCGACAAAATACCGCATTGGGCGATATATACAGCAGAAATATTGCGCATAGAGTTGGATAAAGAACCAGATAGGTCAAACAAAATAGGGCTGTACACCGACAATATTTCGTATACAACAAAATAAAAAACCGGATAGAAAAAATTGTATACATCGACCAAGTTCCGCATAGAGCCAGATTTCAAACCAGACACAAATACCGTATAAGTATCCTGATAGAATCAGATGAAAACCGGATAGGTTTCTACTGGACACCGAAAATATTTCGCATAGAACCGGATAAAAAATCAGATAGAAAAAATGGTATAGACTGACTAAGTTCCGTATAGAACCGTATTAAAAGTCGGACACAAAAACCGTATAAGTATCCGGATAGAATCCGATGAAAACCGTATAGGGCTTTACTGGACAACAAAAGTATTTCGTATACAACCGGATAAAAAACCAGATAGAAAACGTTGTATACACCGACCAAGTTCCGCATAGAACCAGATTTAAAACCAGACACAAATACCGTATAAGAATCCAGACAGATGCGAAGAAATTCCGAATCCTATCCGTCTCTATCGGATCCTATCTGTCATTTTAAGCAGGGTGTACTAAAGCCCAATCCAATCTGTCAATTCTTTCGAAAGTTATCGTGCTGACCGAAAAAATCTACATACGCTGAAAAAAAAATTTACTTGATTCAAGGAAATGTGTTTGTTTGGTTTTTTTTCTTTGTACCAATGAATTGTTTATTTTAGTTAAGTTAATATTGTTTGGATGCAAAAGATTAACGCGTCCATTCAAGAAAATGATTTCTTTGATGATATTTCTTTAATATAAGTAAATATTTCTACGCATTAAAAGTGAAGAATATTAAGTCAAAGAAATAATTTCTGGAAGGTAGGAACCTAGGTTTATTGAATATGTTTTAGGTGCCTAAAGAACTGCTTCTTTAGTTGAATGAAATCGATGTTTTGAAAGGGATAAATATGTTTTAAAATTGAATAATTCATAATCATTGGAGCAATTAATTCGGTTTTTTGAGCCAAAAAACTATTCACTCAAGGTAAATGAATTTTTATTCAAATGAAGTAATATTTATTCCATGCTAAGAAATGTAAACATCATAACAATAAAACAATTATATAAATTTTAAAAATATTCTTTCACCATAAATCGATATTCGTTCAATTGAAAAAATATGTATTGCATGCTAGAAGTTGACATAATCATTGCAATGAAATAATGACTTAAATTGGAAAAATATTAATTGAAGATAAATGAATATTCATTTGATTAAAGAAATATTTATTGCATTCTAACACTCACCACAATCAACACTATGCAAACTTTATTTAAATTTAAAAAATATTCTTGTAATATTAATGTATATTCATTAAACTGAAAAAATATTTATTCCATGCCAAAAGTCGACATAATCACCCAAGTGCGAATCGCCGGAACTGAACACACGGCCCAGGCTTGGTCCCATTTCGGCAGCCAAAGATCGGCTAATGTTATTGGGCCAATATCGGCATTTTAATCGGCCCAGTGTTGTGCCCGTACTTGCTGCCTATACCAAGTATCACTTTTATCACAGCAAAGCATGTTTCATGAGGAAAAGCCAGAGATCGGCCCAGACGCGACGTATTACTGTTCCAAACTTCGTCTTTACTCTGGAAAAACATGTTTTAATAGGAAAAGCCTGAGTCTGGCCCAGTGATGGCACATTACTGGACCAAGTGTTACTTTTACAACGGCAAACCATGTTTTAAGAGGAAGAGCCGGAGTTTGGCCCGGACTTGGCGCACTGCTGTTTCCAACTTCGTCTTTACTTTGACTAAACATGTTTCAATAGGAAAAGCCGGATTCTGGCCCAGCAAAGGCACATCACTGGGCCCAGTGTTACTTTTACTACGAGAGGAAATTTCCACACTCCGCCGGAATTCACCACCGGCGTAGTGCTGGCCCAGTACTGGTCACCAGTACAGATAATCGGTCATTCGCCCAGTACTGGCTAATGGCTCGCTACACGTTCGGCGCAGTACTATGCCAAGAGTATAATTATATTTATTAAAATTTTAAAATACGTTTAAATATATGTTTCATGTGTTCTAAAATGTCTGAGAACTATAAATACAACTGTCGCGAATACAACTTTTTCCTGTTTTTTTTTTTTTTAAGAAAAAAATTCTAAGTTCCATCTTTATGTAAAATTGTAAATGTTCAGAAAAAATTACATTTTATGTCATTGTAGAAAGTTTTAAAGTAGTCTAAAACGCGAAAAAAAAACGAAATATTACACGAAGAAAAATTGCAATCGATATAAATTATTTATTTAAAAAATATTTTATTGACATTTCTGTTGACAGTTCGTATATTTTGCATTTGCAATGGTTAAGACCGAGAATGGTGCTTTTGCTTCATTCGTTGATGGTAGGATTTTAAGAATCATCCTTTTTTTCTTAAATATTTTCATGTTTTGAGAATTGAGCTTTATGCTGACGAATTTGAAATAGTCAACCCCATAGGACCAAAAAAAGGTGTGCATAAAATATTAGCTTTTTATTATAGAATTCAGAATCTGCCTATACATCTTAATTCGCTCCTAGGAAATATACACGTTCTTCTTTTTTGTTCTTATGAGGACAAGAAAAATACAGATAAAAAAGTTTTAGCTCCTTTCATTGAAGATTTACAAAAACTTGAGAGCGATGAAGGAATTCTTGTTCCAGATGGAGAAAACACTTTTCTTTTGCTAGCTTCCATTGCAGCATTTACTGGTGATGGATTGTCAGCACTTGAAGTATTTGGTCTTATTGGTCCATCTGCTAACTTATTCTGTCGATTGTGCCTTATAACTAGAAATTACTTGCATTCCGGCAAGTTTCAGTCTGGGATCAGAAGAAATAGGATTCTTCACAGCGTTCATCTTAATAAGATTGAATGTCAAGGTCATTCTATATCACTCTATGGCGTTAATGAAGACAGTGCTCTGCATGGATCAAAATATTTTCATTTTACCGAATACTTAGTTTTTGACATAATGCATGATTTATTGGAGGGAATTTGCCCTTATGAAATGAAGCTATAGTTCTTAACCAGTACGCTTGCGTACAGAAACTCTTCAACTTTGCATTCTTAAATAGTAGGATACACTATTTTCATTATGGGGTAGTAGAGTCAAAAAACAAACCTTCGGCTAATTTTACTTCAACAAATTTACGCGATCTAACTGACAGAAAAATTGGTCAAAAAGCCATGCAAACGTGGTGCTTGATAAGGGCTTTACCGTTTATATTATCAGATGTTGTTCCGGATGACGACCCATACCTAAACTTAATTCTTTTGCTTTTGCGTATAATGGAAATAGTTTTTGCTCCGAAACTGGACATGCGGATTCTGCCATATCTTGCTGCACTCATTGAAGAGCATCATAAGACTTTTCTTAATTTATTTCCTCACGCAAATCTGATAAATATGCATCATCATCTTGTTCACTATGCAGAACGTATTGCAGCATCAGGACCACTAATTCTTCTGTGGTGCATGAGATATGAAGCAAAACACGCCCCCTCGAGAAAACATGCTAGCGTTGTATGTCATTTTGAAAATCCGCCTAAAACGCTACTAAGAATCGCCCAGTATAGCCAAAGTTGTACTTGGGGGAAGAAATATTCCAAATTTGATAGGGTCCAAAGTTCGGGGGATAGAACTTGTTCTGAATACAGCGAGTGCAAGAGACTTGTATTGTATGGGTTATGAACAAATGGATAAAGTTTTCCTAAAGAAACACGTATCTGTTCATGGTACAGACTACCGAAAAGGGTTCTTCGTTTGCCTGCAAGCAGGATCACAGAACGACGCGAATCTACCACTCTTTGGGAAAATTGTGGAAATTCTGATTTTGCAAAATGATTCTGTTTTCTTTAAAGTCGCAAATTACCATACAAAAATCCTTGATACACATTTAAATGCCTTTTTAATCGAAAGATATATTTGTGGAACGACGAGCTTCATCTGCATTCAAAGTTTGGCTGATTTTAAACCAACATGTACATGGAAAAAGCCCAATGAAGATGATCTATATATCAGCCTTCGCCACATTCTTGTATAACTGCTGTAGTGCAGGTGAACCATTTTGATAGCAGAAATTAAAAATTAAATAATGCAACTTAAACCTTTATTTACATAAATCTTTCTAATTTATTTTATAGAACATTAGGTAACTGGAGCTGCACTTTTGGAATTCGAAAAAGCTGATTTTTTAACCCGGGGCATTAATCTTAGCCCCGCAGTACTCTTGCAAAAATTGATTCGGGAATAAAAATTGGAAAAAGAGGTATGAAAATGTTTTTAAATTTTTCCTTTCATAAAATAATCTCAAATTGGCGTATATCGCATCTAGGAACCTTTAACATAAATCCATAATTGTTTTTAATTTTTTCCGGTATCTTAGAATATTAATGTAGTGAAGGTCTGTTCCGGGTTTTGATGTTTTTATGTAAAAATTGCCGACATGTTTCGACTCGGATCCGAGTCATTTTCAAGGCGTAGTTCTTATTATTAGTTAACGGAAATTAAAAAAGTTTCTTAGAACATCGTACACAGTTGTCAGTTTGGAAAAGTTTAAAATTTTTAAATTGGATCGTCATAACCTTAAAATTGGTAAAATATTTGTCCCGTAGGAGATGAATCCTAGAGCAAATTATTATATATTCTACATTTTTTAAAAAAGGAAGTGGCAGAGAGACTTTTTTAATTTCCGTTAACTAATAATAAGAACTACGTCTTGAAAAGGACTCAGATCCGAGTCGAAACATGTCGGCAATTTTTAAATAAAAACATCAAAGACCCGGAAAAGGCCTTCACTACATTAATATTATAAATACATAATATGATATAACTTTGATTCATAATTTAGTCTTAAATATTGATTTATTTATTTTGCCTTACAGAATAGTGCTTTGGGATCTCGAAACCTTCAAAATGAACCAAATATTGCAGTTCCAGTACAAGCAGAAAATAATGAAAATGAAAATTATAATAAAACGACTTCTACAACAGTGGAACAACCAGACGATCAGCGGCGAGAAAAAATTCAGTGCGATTCGACAAGCGCATCAAATCGCAAGCTTCCACTCGATGCATTTTCGGCAAGTTGCAGCAATTTTTTTTCTAAAAGATTGTTTCGTACATTTTTATACCTGTACATATACTTTATTTTGTTTTTAGGTATTCAATACAGTGAGGGAAATATTGAGAAACAATCCTCAAGGATCATCTCTTATTTCTACAGATGAAAAAGGGTGTATGGATCCCACTAAGCGATGCAGTTTTGTCAGGATTCTTGTGGGAGAACTTATTGAACATCGGAAAACTCAGTACGTCCTGCAACTTATTTTTATTTATTTACTTTAAAAGTACTCATGAAATAATGTTTCTATTATTATTTTATTACGGTTATCCACCAAATGAAGCAAAAACAGCACTAGCAGCTGCCATTATTCGAGATTTCCCAAATGGGCGAATTTGGAGAACCCGGACTTACATGGCTATGTATGTATGGCATTTCGCATCTCAATATATGTAATGGTTTAGAATTAATTAAGTGCAATGTTTATTGTGTGTAGGAACATTATTTTGACCCTAAGATAAGATCCGGATTTATAGAACATCGTCTGTGGAATGTTCGCCGAAACCTGAATCCTTCTGATTAGAAGTACAGGGTCTGTATTAGATAATAATTATAGTATTCCTGACTTGTTTCAAAGTAGCCGGGAGAAAATAATATAGGTATTTATTCATTTGCATCCTCTGGTAATATATTTGAGTAATTCTAAATTATTTATTCCGTGCATGAATTATAGAAAAATAAAAGATCTACGAAGAGAGATCCAAGAATTGAGGAAAGCTCTCGTCAGGAAATGTCGGGTAATTCTTCTGCTAGCTTACTTTCCGTAGATGAACTGAGAGAAAAGGTTTGTATTTATAACAATATTCATCTCAAGCCTAACTTTTATTTCATAATTACGTCTAAATGCCTTTATATTTGTTTTTGAGAAACACTGACTGAGCACAGTAAAAAAAAGGGTCATTTTTGTTGCAGATCATTTTGCTCAACGATCATTTGACTCTCGAGATTATAATGATTTGTCTATTCGGATCATTTTGATATGATTTTAGTGTCATTTGTCAGAATGAACAAAATGGCCGCCAATTTTTGGGCGGCGGTGTAACAAAGACATAACCTAAAAGTTTTATCTAACCCCATGCAAGTGATAACTACACTTAACAGGTGATATGCCCTAATATCATATTTTGTTAATATTTTTACTTTTCAAGTACACTGCACGATCAGAAACCATAAAAAGCTCGCATATGAGCTTCAGTACTCCAAGAACGGCGGCCATCTTGGTTTGATTTGATACATGATCCCGAATCAGATCATTGTGATCTCAAAATTCGATCATTCATTGCGGCCGATCAAAATGCTCTTGATTTCGGTATCATTTTTGTTGCATATCATAATGATGTTGATTACGGTGGTGATTACGGTGGTGAAATGGTAAACACATTATTGGCATTTTCTATTGCACTTTTTGTAAGAATATTTTAATGTAATTGTACATTCTCTATCTACATTGACTTGGAATTCCGTAAAATCTATGGAAAATAATCCTCCAATTTCTTGGGAAAGTTTCCTGCATTTTATGGTCCACGCATTTTGACATATGCCGAAACTCATTGTAGGAAAGCAATGGGTGGAAGTTCTGGATCAAAGCAGGATCGTAGATCGTAAGGATTTATTTACTTATAGCACAATTTGCCTCATACTGTATACATTTAATAAAGTTTGGTATATTTTTTAGATAATTTGAAGGCTCTACTGGTTTTGCCCGAGATGTTGCCCACGACGAATTTCACGAAAAAAGGAACCAAAAGGGTAAAACTTTAAATATTAATTACAGATTATAAATATTTGAGTTTAAAAAATGATTTGAAAATTTATTCTTACTTTTTTGTACGCAGGCCCGAGTAGAGGAAACTATTTCAAATGGGACACCAGGTTGTGAGATTCCGAAAAAAGATCTCATACGATTTGTTAAGGTGAGAATTCTATTTTAAAATGCAAAAGTGAAAATATAGTTTGAATGTATAGTTATACACACCATTAAAAGGTGTTTTTTATTTTATTTTCAGAGGAAAATAAACGTCGATGAATTTATACAAAAACTGTCGAAAACAAGTCAAGGCAGGATCCAGCCTTACATTTTATGCATTCAATCGGAGGCTGGAGATAAATACTACATAATTCCAGACAGCCACAAAGTCGAAATAGCTGATAATGGATTTCCCCTAGCAGCGTTTGATACCCTTCTTAAATTGCACTATGTTACGAATGTTTGCTACGCAAATTCACTAAAGCTTTTTTTATAATTTCATAGAGTGTTATTTATATAAAGTGCATAACACAAAGTCGGAAAATTCCGTAACAACTTTACATATTTTACTCTGCAATATCGAATAAATTATTATATTATTAGTACTCAAGTTCTTTATGTGCAATTAATATTCTTAATTGAATTCCTCCATTTTATAAAATAATTATAATAAGGCATATATGACTGATTCAACCAATCGAAATGAGTGATTTGAAAAGTCAAAGTTACATTCTCAATAAGTCAAAATGACTGTTTACATCATTCAGAACGACTGCCTACATCATTCAAACTTACTGATCAAATCAGTCAAAATGACTGATTTGGTCAGTCACTCAAAATGACTGATTCAAAAAGTCATTTTTGACTGATTTTTCAGTCGTCGAATCCGCACTGTTTGAATGCGTCAAAATTGACTGACAATCAGTCATTTTTGGCTGATTAAAATTTATAGTGTAGTCGTATATAGATGCGTCCTAAAAACAATTCAATGATTTTTTATTATTTTTTAAATTAACTCCGGTGATGGCCAGATTCTGGCCCATAATTGGCCGTCAAGTGCATACCGGAGTTATCATTCCAGCAATGGCACGATATTGGCAGTCGAGATCGGGCCGATATCAGTACCCATTGCTGAGCCGATAATGGCAGCCAGTAACGCATAAGTGATGGCGGCCAGAGTCTGGGCCAGAATTGGCCGTCAAGTACATACCGGAGTTATCATTCCAGCAATGGCGCGACATCGACAGCCGATCTTCGGCAATATTTTTGCCGATACTGGGCCAATGCTGGGCCGTATCTAACTTCGCACTTGGGCATTTCAATGAAATAATTATTTTTAATTGAAAAATGTTTAACAAATAAAACCTTCATTCATTTGAATGAAAGAAATCTCATTAAAACTCAAACATTTTTCAAATGTTCGTTTAAAATCAATCACATTTTAAATTAGAGGTTAAATTTTGTTATTTAAAGTCGCTTGCAATCAATAATTGTTCAGCTATTATTTAAAAATTAAAATTAAAAAACTTCACTTGCAATTTTAAAATTTAACAAAATCAAATAATTAAACTTCTTGCATTAAAAGGTTAAATTTTGCACTCTGAAATTTTGCCGATTTAAGACTTTCTATTGGAAACAATTCACTTTCAAATTGTTTAGTTTTGAATATTTGATTTATAATTGCTTAGTTTAAATAAACAGCCAAATACTGCTAAATATTTAAAAAATGCCTCTTTTTAAATTAAAAAATTACAATTCGCAATGGGTTAAAAATGGAACATTTAAAAATGAGACAATATTTGAACGTTTATAATTTGAAATTGAATAAAAGAATTTAGTTATGAGTCTGTTCATTTTAAATTATTAATTTAAAAAGATTTTTCCAAACTTTACTTTTTATTCATGTTTGTATCTATTTTAGTTATTGTTGTACAATTTTTAATGAACGTATATATGGTAGAATTGTTATCCATCATACATTTTTTTATATTTTCTTATAATGTTTGTATTTCTTGTTTTGAGTGATCATTTTTTTGAAAAGAAAATATTTCATATTAAAATTTTTTTCACAAATTCAAGACTTAATCATTTAATTTTTATGATAAAACTACGAAACAGCTATAGAAGCATTTACTTGAATCCTATTTCTTAGCATCAAGAAAATATTCTTTAACAGTAGTAATTTTTATTTAAACCAGACACATATCTTTTGTTGATATAAAGAAATTAATTTTTTGGCTATATTTTCTTGATTCAAATAAACATTTCTTACATTCAAAAAAATGATTTCCTTGATTGAAAAGGTCTAGATTATTCATACAAATCTGATTAGTCGCTCAAAGAAATATTTATTTGATTCAATGAGTTCGATTCTTGGAATTGATTCGGACGCATTATAATCAATTGATTTTGCATACTTGAATCAAGTCTTTAGGTTTATTTAAATCAAAGAAATAATGGTTTAATTCAAAATAATATTAATTACATTAAAAATATATTTATTTGTTACACAGAGTTCATGCATTTATACCAATGAAGCGAATTTATTTAGATGAAGAAGATATCGTTTTTACATAAATATTTATTTCATCAGTTAAAGGAAATATTTCATTTGCTTACTAGAATTAAATTATTCATAACAAATAAACAGTTATTCCAACGAAGTATTTTTTTTTTAATCAAATATTTAATAATTTGGCGTAATTTGTTTCGATTCAATACTTCTTTAGATCAAAGAAATATGTTGTTAAATTCCATATCCATGTTTTCGATTTGAAGAAATATTTCTTTGGAATTTATGGTGAGGGTTAAATGCGGCTTTCCACCTTCGAATTTCCATGTTGCGAAAGCGTCGTGGTCATCGCTGTGGACTTAACACTCGACGGACCCAAGTTCGATTCCTGCTGGAGGTGGATTTTTCATCGAATTTTTCTGTTTCAGGTTCATCAACATTTCAAATTATGTGAATTGTTTTAATTAAATATGTATAATAATAAAAATGTTAATTATAATTAGGGTTGAAAGAATCCATTTGTTCATTTAGGAAAATATGTACTACAGTTGAAGTACGAACTACTTTATTGCACTTGCGCATGGTTTGGCCGATTCCCGACTCGCACCCGCTGACCTGGGTAGTATACCCCCACCATGGCGCTACCCCTCTTGGGCTTGTTCTCACCAAGGGACCGAGATTACATCTTAGAGAAGGCTGGCGTACCTGAGATTTTTAAACTGGGCATTGTAAATAGAATTATAAACTTTATTACGGGGATTCCCGATAATAAAATTAAGCTGTTGTCCCTTTGGGTTCCAGTTTAGAGATAATTTCCGATGGAGTTTATTACTCTAAAATTTGAAGCTTTTTAGCTTCGAAGAAGCGTAAAATGAAATGACATTTAAAAAATTATTATAATAAATCTTGAATGAAAACATGAAACTGTCTGGTTGAAAATTCAACTGTTTTTTTGAAAACTCGTCTTCTTAGGTTGAAAATTTGAGTTTCTTGATAGGAAATGTGCAATTTACTTTTTTATTTAAAACTAATATTTAGTTGTTAAATAGTCAGACTGAAATTTTTTTGGATAGAAATTCAACTACTTTTTCAATATTGGTTTAATGAAAAATTTATCTATTTTAATAGAAATAACATCTTTCTTGGATAAAATGGCAACAGTTTGATTTAAAATTCAACTGTTTTCTTGCAAATTTAACTATTTTTTGGAAAACTTATCTTTTGAATTTAAAAATTCATCTATTTTAGTGGAAATTACATCTTTCTTGAATAAAAATACATGGACAATTCAACACGAGAACAATTTTGTTAAAAACTGATACTGTTTGGTTACAAAATTCAACTATATTTTAATAATTATTCAATTGTTTTGTTGAAAAATCGTGTTCTTAAGTTGGAAATTGCAGTATCTTAATAGAAAATGTACTTATTATTTAAAACTCATATTTAGTTGTTGAAAAATCAAGCTGAAATTTTTTTAAAATAAATATTCAACTATTCGCTTGAATGTTTGTCTGTTTAATTTTAAAATTCATCTATTTTGGTAGAAATTTCATCTTTCTTGGATAAAATGGCAACTGTTTTATTGAAAATTTAACAATTTTGTTAAAATCGGATACTTTTGTTTGAAAAATTCAACTATTTTGTTGAAAATTCAACTGTTTTGTTACAAATTCAACTATT
>CAKNWW010198280.1:0-17328 GCA_932074435.1 Andricus kollari
TCTCGCGTAAATTTCCCGCTCTTGCTTACCTTCTAGGACAGAAGGAGCAGAAGTGGATGACGTAAACGTTCCAGTTGCGTCGGGATGGTTGCTTTAAGAAACCATGATCGTAGCTTCGGGAGCCTACAATTTCTCTAATACAGTAAAATAAATACAATTTCTAATAAATTAATTATTTTAATTAATTAATATTTAAATTTAATAAAATATAAATTAATCTAAGCTCTTTTCAAACTTACTACATTCAATGGATTGTTTTTATATTCTCAAATTGTTTCCAACTCACATGGTTTTTTAAAATTCAGCTTGGAATTCTTGCGAATCTCACCGAATTCTTTTAATTTTCCCTTAGTTCTTCTAAATTCACTCCAATTTTACTGCAATCAACGGAATATTTGGGATTTTTAAAATTGTGTTCCGATCATTTTGCATTCTTTTAAATTCTGAAGAACATTATTCAAATTATTAATACAAATTAGTCAATTTTAGTCGACGGCTACCCTGTCAAACGTTAAATTGGTCTATCCTCAAAAACGATTCCTACCTTTTTCTTTTAGAGATGTTAGTTTGCGAAAAAACAGTGAAAACCCGAATGAAACTGTGCCGAAGGAAAAAAAGAACTTGGTGGATAGAATGAAAGCCTGACAGATGGGGAAGACGAAGTGAAAAGGAGCGAAATGGAGGTCGTGGACACCAACGGCAAACAAGAAAGTGTCAAGCCTGATACTTGTCAGGGTGTGTCTCCATATATAAGGGGCCGCTGGAAAAAACGCCAAGAGCATGCATAGCCGTGAAGGGTATGGATGCGATCTTGGTGCCTAAATTCTGTTCTAGAGATCTCACCGTTATTGAGGCGAGACTCAGGGGCAGTAGCGGAGAAAGGCACTGTTAGGAGAATAAAATCCCTCTGCTGTTGGGGTGTGATGCAAACTCTCACCATACGGTGTGGGGAAGCACACACATCAACGACAGAGGGAGAGATGTAATTGAATATATAGCGGGCACAGAGCTGTAGATTCTGAATCGGGGTGATACCCCCACATTCCACACTGAAAACAGGAGTGAGGTTCTCGATTTGACTCTATGTTCGGGTGCACTGAGGAGCAGGGTAGTGGAATGGAGAGTCTCCGATGAGGAGTCTCTGTCGAACAACAAATATATCGTGTTTCGATTAACCCTAGGAAAACCGGAGGTTTCCAAGATCAGAAACCCCAGAAATACACTTTGGGACTCGTATAAAGAGGAACTCAAAGGGAGGCTTGCGGAATTTCCCACAAGCTATGGTACCATTGATGAGTTACAGCACGCCGCGGATTTTCTGCGAAGGTCTCTGACTACATCATATGAGAACAATTGCCCTAAAAGCACAATTAAGTCTAGGAAAGGAGCAGAATGGTGGAATACCCACCTGGAGAAGCTCCGTAAAAAGACAAGAATGTTGTGCAATAGGGCAAATATAACTAAATTGCCTTCGGACTGGGAGATCTATAAGACGGCCCAGTCTGAATACAATAAATATATGAGGAAATATAAGCGGGAAGATTCGAGAGGCTTCTGCGAGGAATCGAAAAACATTCCGGAAACAGCGAAGCTGCACAAGATCCTGGCAAACAATCCGGAAGCTCGCCTCGGGCTCATAAGGCTCGATAATGGTGAATTTGCTGCAGACGAAAAAGCAACGCTGAATCACTTGATGAAAGTTCACTTCCCGGGTTTTCAGCGAATCCGAACCGACCAAGAAGGGGAAGGCTGGGGCCAAGAGGTGGTGAGGCCCGACTGGAATTTCGCCTCTAAGGTCGCTGATTACAAGAAGGTGGAATGGGCAGTAGGGTCCTTCTGTCCTTTTAAATCACCAGGGGCGGATGGCATTTATCCAGCGCTTTTACAAAAAGGCATGGATTTCGTCGTCCCTCCTCTGACGAAATTATTTAGGGCAAGCATAGCTCTTAAACACATGCCAATGGCATGGAAGGATGGCAGAGTGGCCTTTATACCCAAACCGGGGTGGGAGGGTTACACTGCTGCAAAAGATTTCCGACCAATCAGCCTAACGTCTTTTATCCTGAAGACGTTGGAGAGGCTGATCGAGAGATACATTAGGGATGAGGTGCTCTTGGCCTCCTCGCTGCATACAGGGCAGCATGCTTTTCAGGTAGGCTGCTCGATAGAAACTGCACTTCATGCTGTTGTGGCAAAATTGGAGCAGCAGTTGGGACAAAAGGGGTATGCTGCGGGTGTTTTTTTGGATATAGAGGGTGCTTTCAGCAATAATTCTCCAGAAGTCATCTGTAGAGAGGCTCTGTGATGTGGCGTGCCGGACCAGCTTGTACGTTGGATAGTAAGCATGCTTCGTCGGAGAAGACTCGAAACCAGATGGGGTGAAGGACCTAGTAAGGGGAATAGCTCCGCGGGGATGCCCATAGAGGGTGTTCTGTCGCCCCTCCTGTGGTGCATTGTTGTGGACGGCCTCCTTCGAAGGCTAAATAAAGAGGGGTATTAAAGTCAGGGATATGCGGCTGAATTTGTACACCTAGTCAGGGGGGCTCACCTGGAGACGCTGATGGGTCTTATGAGGTTGGCGCTACGCATTGTAGAGCTCTGGTGCGATAGCTTAGGGCTCTCGGTAAATCCTGAAAAGACCAACCTGATCATTTTCACGAAAAACTATAAAATTCCAAAATTTGACGCTTCGGTATTTTTTGTGGGAGGCTGATATTTTCAGATTCGGTTAGATATCTGGGAGTAATCCTAGAGAGCCTTTGGGTTGACGTGGGGACTAGGGCCTAAAATGCTTGCATGGCTTTACTCTGCTGTCCTAAACCCTAGGCTCCTACATGCGGCCGTGTTCTGGTGGCCGCGGGCGTAACTCAAAACAATGCAGGACAGTCTGCGAAGATTACAAACGCGAGCATTTAGGGGTTTGACTGAAGCAATGAGGACTACGCCCACAGCGGCGATAGGATTCATGCTATGTGAAGAACCCCTACATGCCGCGATAACCTGCTAGAGCGGCACACGCGATGGGCCGCCTGGCAAGAGCAAATAGGTGGCTTCGGGGGATTAGGCACACTACGCTCCCGACTGATATCAGTGCATTGCCGATTCTGCAGATGAGGCAAGATAAAATAACAAAACGCTTTAACTTTGCCAAAGCTTTCCGAGTCTGCATTCCAAGCGGGGATCTGTGGAAAGCAAATGGTAACCCGCTCCTCCAAGGGGAAATCTGGTATAAAGATTGCTCCAGGGGTGAGGAAGGGTCAGGAGCGGGAATTCATGACAGCAAGAGAGGGAAAGGGATCGGGATACCACTTGGTCGACACGCTATTGTCCTTTACTAATAGAAGGAAATGCTGCTGGTAGACAGATTACGATATGTTCCGACAGCCAAGCGACACAAACTGAAATAGGGAAACCAGACATAATATCAGAACTAGTTAGGGAATTTCAAAAAGGCATTAAACCAACTTGTAGAAAGAAACAATGTGGCTCTCATATGGGTCCCTGGGCACGCAGGGATCAAGGTCAACGAAAAGGTGGACCAGTTGGCAAAACTTGGCGCAGCAAGTGAGTACATAGGACCAGAACCGGTACTGGGAATAGCGTCTTGCTGTATCGATTTGGCCATTAAAAGCTGGATCCGAACAAACCACCGGGAATACTGGGAGCAGATCCAGGGTTGCCGTCAGGCGAAATCCATCCTGGCTCACACCCATAGGACGGACAGAGCCAGGGAAATCCTCGGTTTACCCAAGAAAGATATAAGGACAGTGGTACAGATCCTAACTGGACATAACCACTTAAACTACATAAAAATGTACCCATTAAAGATTCAACATAATTTATTACCACATTGGAAAATTTTGTTTAATTTGCCAAAATTAACATTTTTAAATCCATACACAGAACAGCAGATATTATTCCATCGAAGTAAAATTTTGAGACTTACTACTGTTAAGCAAATACATTTTTAACTCACTGTTAAAATCAGTTACCCGAAAAAGGGCTTTCCAGCCCACCATACAACTCAGGTTCTACTGAGTGTGATTCTTGATTTGCGATCTAATGTGATCACGATCTTATTACATTACAAAATTTTTTGAACACGTCTTTTGTAAAGATATAATGTATCGTCAAAACATTTTCTCAACTATCCCGTCAATAAATACATATGCAAGAACATTATCCAAGACAATATTTTCTTTTTACACAAAAATCTAATTTTTTGTGTATTATTGAACAGTTTGATTTATTTTCGAACAACACTCGTTGTCCATATCTAATATTTTAAAAGATTCTTTGGTGGTATAATTTATAATAATTTCAAATGAAACATTAACTTGTGCGAAAAATTATACAAAACTTTGAAAAATTATCATAACGAACTACTTTTTTGAATAAGAAACTTGTTTAAATATAGTATAAGTAGGAGATATGTGAGTAACTTTTAACCTATTAAATACAATGAAGCTGGTCATTTATCTGTTGTTATTTCGAACTGGACACTCGATTATTATCACATAAGTCAGTAGGTACAATAATTTTTTAATATATCATTTATTTCCTGTCCTTTCGAAGAGCCATCCATCAGAATTAGGGTTCTTGCCGCTATGCATGGACGGAGTTACACCACTTATCAAAGGGTATTAAAAAGAAATCACCTTCATGGCTATCACTTGTTTACTGTACATCAATTGAACGAAAATGATTTTCCAAGACGCGTACGATTTTGTAATTGGTTGCTGGGCCGGCATGTCAATGATCCAGATAATGCAAAAATTATTGTTTTTACTGATGAATGCACGTTTACAAGAGACGGTATATACCTTCCACGCAACTGGCATCATTATGCATTTAAAAATCCTCATGTCACACTTCTAATTAGAAGTAGCCAGAACAGATTCAGTATAAATTTGAGTTGCGGCATAGTCGGAGAAAATGTGATTGCTCTCCTTTTCGGAATACATTCAAGTTAAACCTTATCCTTCATCTCTCAAATACATTACTATGAGTCATTTAATTTACGCTACATTGGTGTGTTTGAAATTTTTAAGCATTTGCATAGAGAAATGTGCACCGAATTTCGGGAGAATGAATTACCTCTACTTCTAGAAGATGTACCTTTAAATATTCTACAGTGGCTCATTTTCCAACAAGATGGAGCTCCTGCACACAATCCGCTAGTTGCAAGGAGAGTTCTCAATGAAATGTCTCCTAATTCCTGGATCGGAAAACATTGTCCTGTCACTCAATGGCCAGCAAGATCACCCGATCTCACTATTTGTGACTTTTTTATGGGGCTTTATAAAAGAAAAAGTATACAAGACACCAGTGCATACCAGGGAGGAACTCCTTAATAGGCTCGGCGAAGCATTCGCCTTTATTTCCCTCGAAATACTTCAGAAATTGGCAAGAAATATTGTGCGGCGTACGGAAATTTGCGTAGAAAACAAAGGTCAGCATTTTGAACAATATCTCAAATCAGAGATTTTTTAGTTTTACGTTAGTAATCAAATAAATTTGGTTTAACTTATCAAAACTCTTTCAACATTTAAAAAATTTTTAAATACTCAATTACTAAATAAAATACAAAAAATAAGTAAAAAAAAGTACGGTATGCAATGCACACCAAGCTCCTACAGTTCGGTATTTTCTGAAAAATAAGGTTACACAGGCCGATTTTTTTCCTAAGATACATTGCAGTTTTCCCAAAGGCGCTTGACCCCGAACGGTAGTGGCAATGATGCATTATCAGCAAAAATCAACTCCAACAAGTGATCCTATCTGAGCACATGGACATTTATTAATTTCCAAAAAATATACTAGAGTTGTTCATTGATATGAGACCTTTGGTGTTGTCTCTCTTGATCGAAAAACTACCAAAAAACCTTTAAAAACATGATTTCAGTTAAGTCACCGTTATTAATGCATTATCCCCTGAAAATCACGAGAAGGATAAATAATTGCTAGATTCGGTGACATTTATTGATTTTAAAACAATGCATAAGAGTTCTTTTTCATAATCGAACCTCATATAAAAAAACTTTTGAAACACACAGACATTTCAATCAAGCTACAGTAAGTGATACAATATTTTCTGAAAGCGAGAAGAAGTTTCAATATGTCTTTTCTGATCGAAAGACAACTTGAAAAACATTCAAAACATACATTTCAATCATACAACTAGAAGTGATGAAATATTTTCTGAAATCAAGCAGAAGTTTTACTAATTTGCAACTCTGCTGACTTTTGTCCTCGTTTAAAAAATACACAATATTTTCTTGTCAAAATAGGACCTCTTTTGTTGTGTCCATTGATCAAAAAGCTACCCAAAAAACTTTATGAACTTCAATTCCGATAATGCCATTGGAAATAATTCCTTACCATCAGCGAATAAGGTCCCACTGTGACGACCCCTGGTGGAACAATCTTCCTGTATTTTTCTGCGGCCTTTCTGCAATCACGTTTGCAGATAAATCTTCTTTCATTTATCTTTAAAACTCTGTAATTTGTCTGCTAATTTGGTCTCATGCATATTTGTGTGAAAATTAGTATGTAATGAAAAATTCTTTGCAGCGAAATGCAGAGAATCTCGGTATTTCTGTGTCTATCTTCTGCAAATTCTCTGTAAATTAGGTTTGGCGGAAATTTGCAGAAGAAAGCACCATGTAGAGAGAAATTTTTGTAGACAAATACAGGGATGCTCTGTTTCTTTCTACAATTTCTTTTCAAACTCGATCTTACCGAGATTTGCAGAAAAAGGACTCAGACGGAATTTGTCGAAACCGCCATGTCCGGGAACTGGGCGGTCTGACAGTCGAGTTTGAAAATCTCATTGCAAATACTATCTTCACACTATACCACTACTATACCACTACTATCGACATGTTCAGCGGAATGCTGACTGGCTCTGTCCGTAACTGAGCGGGCTGACGGTCGGTTATGGAAATGTCATTAAAAATACTATTTACACAACAAAATTCAGATGTAATACAGTCCTTTTACGACATCTCTATTTTTAACAGGTTAAGCGGGGTGCTGACTGGTCCTGTCCCGGAACTGGGCGGTCATTTTTAAAAATATAATTGCAAATACTATTTATACAACGAATTTTAGATGTAATAAAATTGCTAACATTTATTAGTTTTCAGACACGTTAGCAGGGGTGCTGACTGGCCCTGTCCCGGGACCTGACCTGCTCCCTGTGGAATCTTAATGTACACCTCAAGTACAAACAAATCTCGAAAAACTAGGAGTAATAAAAATACTTCAGAGATTATAACCAGCTCCCGGACTATTACAGTTGCAAAGGAATAATGTCATATTTCTACCCACATGCATAGAATATCATTCACAAATTTTCTTTAGTTCAACTTTAAACAGAGAATACAATCCCGAGGGTCGCATTTTAGTTTACAGATTTGATCTACTTTTTCAAAAGGATCAACATGTTCCCCAAGTTATCAGCTGTGGAAAATGTTTAGAGTTAGATGAAAATAACGTGCTACTTACAAAAACGCTTTAAAGAAGGGTACTTAGTTGCGGCTTAAGTTAAAAAGACGATCCGGCAAGACTTGTTATCTAAAAAAGTTTTGAAATATAAAAATAATAATCTTCTTTCTTATTTCGCGAAAAATCTGAGTCCTTTTACGGCGACAACAAAATATTTGGATCACAATCACGCGACAACTTTGTTTCATTCACCTATTTTATGCAGAGTTTGATGCAAAACAATATAATTATGCGTATTGAATGAAAATCTACAAAAAAATACTTGAAAGAATGGTGTGAATTGTACATTACAACTCGCATGTTCATTTTCATTGATGAGTGCAATTTTCAATGCAACATAATATAGCATTTTAATGTAGTGAAGGCCTTTTCCGGTTTAATTCTAAGATACCGGAAAAAATTAAAACACATAATATAGCATTGTTAGCAGACTGAAAATAGATATATTTTAATATATATGCACACTGGTTCTCAGAAACTAAAAAAAAATGTAATATATTTTTGCGTATCTTTTAAGGTTTAGTATATATATCCTGTTGAAAATAATATTTTGCAGTCCCCTTTAGAATTCTATGTGGAACAAGAGCTAAGCTATATGAGTTAGTATTCAACTTTTGCGAATACTAGTGCGATTTGAATTTAGCAAATTTACTTTCAAATTATGGTCAGGATCTACGAGTGCCATTTACATCTTATTTGCTCAACAAATGTGGACTTCCACGCCTACTTACACTTCCTGCGTGACAATTTCTTTCTAATATTCAACAATGATAAATCTTACAATTGCGCCGCTGGATATTATAACCCCTACAGGAGATATTTTGCCCAAGAGTGGGGTGACACCTGAACGTTGCTCAAACTCGAGCGACTAAGAGTCTCCCACTCTCAAGCGAACAAATGTAAGTGGGATTAAAATATTTAGAGGCTCAATTGTATTTCTCTAGAGTTGCAATAAATGATAGTTGTATATATTTCTTATATTTTTAAGTCCTGAAATTTTGCACGAAAAATTCATTTTTATAAACATGTGTTGAGTTACAGCAAGCCTAAGATATAGCATCAAGATGAGATGAAGACATTTATTCCGTGCAGACTGTTGCCCATATGAATTGTGACACATTGAATACTCGTGCTCAAAGAAATGCTGTTGATTTTATTCTCTAACTTGAATGAGTGAACATCATAAATGTGAATATAATTTCATAAGATATGTTTATGAGGTTCGACTTACTTTGGTGCTATATCAGAGCCTTGCTGCATTAGCGAGCCTATGGTGAACCAGAGGGAGTTTAGAAGAGTAAACTCGTTTTCAAATGCTTCAGTTTGTCCATTGCATGGACGAGGATTCTCCCACTCGTAAGGGCTGAACCTGCAGACAGGTGAATTGAAAGGTGATAAGTTAAAATATGAGGGCTGTCTAGTGCGTGTATGATAAATAAAAGATAGGAGATCAATCCGAACTAGATTTTCAATCTCGCTAATGCGTTTAAAATACTAACAAACAGAAAAAAAATTCTGGACTTAAGTTGAACTATAAGATAAAATTTAGTAAATAAGCTTGAGTCATGGAGTGGTAGAGGCTATTCCACTACACTCAACATAAAAACCACGGTGACTGGTACGCTTTTAGATGAATAAATGTTTCTGCAGAAACATTTTTGTCTGTGAAGAAAAAACGAGTAAACTTTAGTACGTAAATGGTGAGTTTAATTCAAAATGTGCCTATTCTAATTGATATATGCGCAACGCAGATGCGAACAGTAAGAAAATAAAGTGCCTCTTCCGTTCTACAGTTCAGTGACGTAACACACTAATCGTAACTGTCTCGTTTTATTAGACAGTTGTCTTCATCTACGCTGTTCTCGCATTCGTTAACGAAGGATCTGGATATGTTTAAAAAATTTAAAAACGGTTTTTAATTCTGAAAAATATGTTTTCATAAACTAAAAATGTTTATTCCGAAACTTTGTGAGACCTCCATTTGTCGAAATCATTATATTTGAATTAACTAGGGTGACCAAAATTGATTTTCGAAAAGTAGGACAAACAGCTTTGAAAAATGAGGACTACATCGTTCACTACATCGACATATAGTACTGGACCGCTAGCTACGCCCATCGGATGTGGAATAGGGAATAGAAAGAGAGGGGAAATCGAGAAGATCAACCTATCAGATGGTATTGAATGATAAAAGTTTGCACACAAAAAGGTCCAAAAGTTGATTAAAAAATTAAAGTGTATTATTTGAAAAATCCGGGTAAAGAAAAAAATCCTGTAGGACAACTCACATAAGCCCTAAAATGAGGACATGTCCGGGGAAATCTGGACGGATGGTCCTCCTAGAATTAACAAACCTAAATGAAAAAAATAAAGGAATTAATTGAAATTTCCTAGAAAATTAAAACAATTAAAATTATCGTGTTTATAAAGTTCAATAGAATTTTATAAAAAAAATTCTGCTACCTGATTCGAGTGGCCACATAGTATACATACCCCAGTCGCCACACAGCTTAACCTTCCAAGGACTAGTGTGACGTATACGTCACGCCGAACATGTTCCAACAGAACCTAGTTCTTGTCGCTGCAGGTCTCTGCTTGCGTTGATTTCCATTTTTGGGTGTCTCTCGGGGACCTGATTCGTCACTCTGTTGCATGCAGTTGCCCAAAGAAGGTTCCTTTGTATTTTTTTTCGGCTTTCTAAAAGTGTGCTATTTACGGTGATGCACCCGGACCACCGGTGAGTTACATTTTTTTTCAATTTTCATCTCAATTCGTAATATTCCTATTGAATGTATTCTCTCTTTTAGTACTAAGAGTAATTAGAATGGTTTATTTGGTGTAACCTTAATTTCTGCATGATGTAAGCGCATGAAAAGGGCAATGCGACGTATACGTTACACTCGTCTTTTTCCGTAGCTTCCCACGTCTAACGTGGAATTTACTATTCAATATCACTTACCGCCTTCAGTTTATTTATTTTTAAGTAAATAACTCAATAAATCTTAATCACAATACAAAGCATCAGAGAACGTAAATAATTAACATAATGTTGAACTTAATTATCAAATTAATTTAAAAAAACGTCAACATCATTGATTATTTGCTTACAAAGTATATTTGTGAGTTGAAATTACCTAAATTTATCTATAAAATGGTACTTGATCATCGAAATTGTTATCACGTATTACTGGTTTAATTTATAAACAAATTTTATAAACAAATGCATAGTTCGGATATTTATAGACAGAAAGTAAACGTTTTTTTTCTTAACGACTTTAAATTATATTACTGGCGATGTTTACTGATGAAGACTTGACATCCGATATTGTTTATGTATTCTATAAACAAATTTATTTGGCTATGAAAATCGGTCCAGAATTCTAGGCTGTAGGTAGTTTTGAATCGCAAATTCCCGGTTTAGCCTATTGTGCACCCTGAGGTTAATAGAATATAGTTATATGACAAATATGGATACAAATTTCGTTAAATATGATTATAAATATGATTATTATTTCATTTTTTAGGAAGAACGTTAAATGCAAGGATCGCCTTACAGTGGCGGAAATTTTTCAGATGCTGGAAGACGATATCGACGGTATTCTGGACGAAGAGAATGGACCCCTGGATGTTCAAGACATCTTCATAGCACCACCTTTTGCCAACGTTCTCACTGACGAGGACAGTGGAGATGAAGATACAGGAGGGCTTTTGGACAATTTTACAGGCCAGCAGTTGATAAGTGAAGCGGAGGCTGTACTATCTAACAGAGCGCGTATTGGAGCCCCTATTTATGATTTTTCTGGATACACGTCGAAACGGAAGCGCAAATGGGTTCATTGGGATTTGCAGCACACCATAAAAAAGGATAGCTTATTTCCTAAACGATATTCGGACGAATTCAAAAATATGTCTCCGGTCGAATTGTTTGAGCTCTTCATTGATGACGAAGTTATCACACTTTTTGTCACAGAAACAAAAAAATATGCTATGTCTAAGAATGAAAGTAATGTGAACGTCACACCAGAAGATATAAAGGCGTTTCTTGGTATTCTTATTCTCTCTGGTTATCACGTTTTACCGGGCAAAAAAATTTATTGGGATTCTAATCCAGATATGAAGAATATATTAGTTTCTGAGTGTATGCGGCGCGACAGATTTTGATTCATCGCAAAATATTTGCATGTTGGAGATAATCGTGATTTCAACGCAAATGACATGATGTTCAAACTTCGCACACTTATGAATCTCCTTAAAAAGCGATTCATGGAGAACTTCCCCGTTTGTGAATTTCTGGATTACGATGAGTCAATGGTGAGATATTTTGGTTTGCATCCTTCTAAACAATTCATTCGGGGAAAAACCATCAGATTTAGGTACGAAGTTTGGTGCCTGAATACTTTTTATGGGTACTTGGTGATTTTCGAAGTGTATCAAGGGAAGAGCACACCAAGAACGAATCCTGAAAATGACAAAGTATTTGATGAAGCAACGGCCCCCTCGGTGACATTCCTTTATGAATTACTCGAAGATAAAAGAAAATACCTTTATCACATAATCACAGACAACTTATTTACGAACCTGAACGTCCTAAAGCATTTGAAAGAACGGGGTTATTCAGGAACAGGAACAATTAGGAAAAACAGGATTCCCAAAAATTTTAAATTACCATCTAATCAGGAAATGAAGAAGATGAAACGGGGAGTATTTCGTGGTATGATTGAAAAAAGACGGTATTTTCGTTGGAAAATGGACCGACAGCAATGTGGTTGCAGTGGCTTCAAGTTCGATGGGAGCAGCTTCATTCAAGAGAGTCAAAAGCTCAGCCAGCGCTTATCGAAATATACAACCGGAATATGTGTGGAACTGACAGAATGGACCAAGGTATCAATCAATATCGCATATCTATCCGAGGGAAAAAATAGTATTGGGCGTTACTAACATGGCTTTTAGATGCTGCCATAAGTAATGCTTGGCAAATTCACCGGAAGACTGGGAGGAAAATGACGAAACTGGAATTCAGAAGAGAAACAGAAAATAAGAAGAGGCGGCGGTGTGCCAACGACGGATGCGCTAGTGTCGTTGCGTCAATGTGCGTGAAATGCAATGTCGGTTTGTGCCTTAAATGTAATATTCCTTTCCATACAAGGAAGTAAATAGTTTTTTTTCATAAGTATGTATGTTCTAGCCATAGGAGTTTTCATAATGTTTTTCAGAAAAAAATTTGCGACTGAATAAAAACTTTTGAACATGTTAGCTTTTTTTTATCATTTTACTGTTAGTTTTTCTGTTTATTTGTATTTACTGACTAGGCATTAGTTCTAATGTGTTTTCCAAATAAATTCTTTTCCTGTATATTACTTTTTATTACTGAACCGAAAAGACCCCATAGAGGATGAGTGTGACATATACGCCCCCCCCCCCAGAATCCCCCCTTCCACCAAACATGATAGATTAAAAAAATATTTTTCTGTGCCTTAACTAGGTATCTTGAGTTAGGAAATACAAAAAATCCCTGAATTTGAAGAAAAGAAATAGTTCTTGTCCTTGGAGGGTTGAGTAAATAGTACCAAGGCCAAGCCAAAATGGCTGTCATTTGTCGCTGCCTGTTGTCGGCATCTCTTTTGTGTTGCTTCAAATCCGAGTGTGAAT
Organism: Andricus kollari; assembly: GCA_932074435.1. Lineage (NCBI taxonomy): Eukaryota > Metazoa > Arthropoda > Insecta > Hymenoptera > Cynipidae > Andricus > Andricus kollari. The sequence goes on from CAKNWW010198280.1 coordinate 13,159, forward strand.
CTTGAATATTATGAATTTTGAGAGTTTTTAAAGCAAAATAATCAAGAGAACAGTATATTAACTTGTTAAAGTGTTCAGAATTATAGAATATCCCCATAGGATACACGATTGAGTAAGTTCAACATCGTCTAATGCTGGACGCGCGTCTTCATAAGTGAAGTTGGGTATTGTACACTGTAAAGAAAGTGTATTCTAGTGAAAATGTCTGATTCTTATACATTTAGCAGTTTGTGACTTCGTGGAAAAATATCTGCATCTCATTTGAGAAATAAAAGGATATCCCACGAGGCGGAAATTTGGATATCCCGGATATCTTGAGGATAGTTTTGAAATATCCCATCAGTCCGCTGGGATATCCTGGGAATATTTCAGTAATATCCGTTTTTTGTGAGGGAACATAACCCTAATAATGGCTTTGTGAATTGATACTTGAGAGATCTATTGTGAGTAGTGAATAGTGATTGCATCAACCCGAAATAATGAGCAACCATAAATTACTGAGAAATAACCAGCAAGTATGAATATATTATTATAAATTACCAAAAATTTTCGGAATATTTGGATACCTTAAATTTATGCTAAAATATACATTTGAAAGAAATTTCTGCAAAGGACCCGGTACTGAATGTATAGGAAAATGGGCCCCAATGAATTTGTCTAAAACTTGGTAAATATGTAGGTTAGAAGGGGTTATTGAAACATCCGGAAAAAAATATTAAGAAAAATGGACAGTTTTTGCGTTATACAGCGCTAAATGCCTAAAATCCCTGAAAACAATGAATCCTTATATACGATCAAAGGAGAGAGACGACGGCAGAGCGAGGTCAGTACCAAATGCGAGTTTGATGATGATATATGTTGCACGCACCCCGAAACTGCCAAACGCTAAGCGCTCAAGATTTTAATTTAATGAAACGTCTCTCCTATAACGTCAAAAACGGTGTCCCAGTGGGATCAGTATCAAATAAGGTTATTATTATAATGATATATATCACGAGCTAATCTAAACGATCGAACTCTAAACACTCGAGATGTGGTCTCAAATAAAAAAATATGCACACCAAATAAGTCTTCCCGAGACATGTATTCCCAGGTCAAGTTTTCTTAGGAAATCACTTCTTACTTCCAAAAAAGTGCCTCGAAGCAACTTATGTTTTTTTGAAGGTTGGACGTGATGTCCTGGGAAGTATTGTCTCGAGCTCATCTACGGTTCGTTTTCAGCTAGTTTTCAGTTCAGTGCCGGCTCACCTTCGACTTGCCTATTACCCATCTTCGATGCGCCTGTTCCCAGTACTAAGGGTATCAGCTGAATATGGTTAGAACAATGAATAAGCAGTCGCGGACAATTGTCCTGGGAACGTTCCGAAGAAATAAGTCCCAAATGGAGGCGTAACAACCGTTCCGAAAGCTGAATAGCACCTGGGTGAGGTGTCTCAAACGGTGACTCTGAGATACCGGGTGAACTCTCAGAGTATGCAGCCTTGTTCTTGCATGCGAGGATCTACAAGGATGCGCGAACCCTTTTCCCGAGCTTCTTGTGACAACAACAATAAGGCCAAAAATAATTGTAGTAAGTGCGGTTAAATAGAACCGAAAGCGTAGGGCTCCCGATAATGGGTCAAGCAACGATGCCGACTACCATAGAGTTACGGGAGGCAATCAAGATTGAGTCAGAGCGATGGAGGGTCAAAATTTCAATAATTTTGAGTGCACGGATCGACTCGACGGAACGAGAAGGTTACATTGCGCGACGGCATGCTCTGTCGTGCCAGAAATACCCAGTGGTCTGGCCCTTTTCGCATTAACGTCTGTAAAACCGTGAGGACGACCTCCGGTTAAGTGGTTATGTAAGCGCAGCGCCTATGCAATCGCAGCCAGAATAAGCCGGCAACAGAGAAAGAGACGCGACACTGAGACCAACCGCGGGCAGGCATCCCATATAGGAAGAGCAAAGCTTTATGACCAGGAGAAACATCATCATCCATGGCTGAAGGACGAGATCAGATTCCTCGATATCTGATCACCAAAGGTTATGCATATAAACAAAAGCCTGCTCTTCAAGTCTTCTATCCCGTGACTTTACATCTCACGCCGTCAAGGTGGTCGCGGAATACTGATTCTGGAATGTTTTGCCTACAGGATTATTCTGGGTACAGCACGCATAGGCGCGTATGGACGAGTCTCTCTTCTTAAAATAGCCAGTAAAATACGTAAAAGTAAGCAAAGGAGCGTTTCTGTACAAAGAGGCGAAGGACGCTGCTAAAATACTTGGCCTTGACTTCAATATCAGGGGTGAGCAAAATGCATCAAACATTATTCATCTCGAGTACCCACTTCTGAATGCACAAATCATGAAAGCACAGGAGAAAAACTTTCGGAGCAGGTCCTCTAGCGAATCAAGGCGATTTCATTTCTACTTAAGCATACCGTAGCCGATTCTTGATGATCGATACTTTAAATACTGTCGATCCGATCCGAGTTCAAGTATCGGTCCAAAAAGGATTGATTGCAAAGTATCGATACTATTGGATCGGTGCATGCGCAATAGCTTTCTGTGACTTTTTAGGTTGTTAAGGTTATGTTTCCCAAAAAATTGGATTAATTATTATAACATTATTCGTTCTTGGAATAACTACTGGGCATGCATGTTCTGGTAAGAAGTAAACTAAAAATATGATTTTCTTTTGGAAATTCGTGGAATAATTAGCAATCAACATTAAAAACTAATGCAAAAATTATTTTCCGGAACAGTAAATTACTTTTCAATACGTCAAATGTTTCTAAAACGTTTACTAAAGCTCTATTTAAACCGGCGAAACCTTCGTGTGTCTTGAGAACATGAAGCGACCCAAGGATGACAACTTTCTGCATCCATCTCGCAAGTGCCTTGGCATATTTTTGGCACGCGGGTATGGCTTTAAGGTTACGAATCGAATATTTTGTGTTCAGTCGTTGCAGGTCCCTTCTAAGGTCTTGATACCTTTCCTCCTTTTCTTTCTCCTTGGCAGTGATGTATTCGGACGGAGCCGAGAATTCAATGACGAATATGGTTCGTTTCTCCGAGTATTTGAGAACAATGTCAGGTTTCAAGTGAGCAACGGAGACTGCTGTCCGACAATCGTAGTTCTACAAAATTTGGCACGTCTCGTTTTGGACAATTGACTCTATCTCGCTTGGAGCGTTCGTCAGGGCAGGGTCGCGGCCAACACAGTAAGAGCGACAAAGATGGTGATAAAGCACTCTTAGGGATGCATTATTTCTGTAGATATACGTTGTTCCCGCATGGATGGGAGACCCATATAGTATGTGTTCTAGGTCACTGTATACTAAGGTGGAAATCACACCGTTCTGGCATACTAAAATGAAACCTTCTGTACCTGAGTTAAGCCATGATGATCTGAGAAAAGCAAAACTTTTCTCCTTCGACAAGGACTGTTTTTCTACGTTCCCGTGAAAATTGCCGTGCATTTTCTTGACGAGTAGCTCTTGATGCAATGTTTCAACTTCTGCTTTCTTCACTTCGGCTTTCAGAAGTGAAGCATCTAGATGGAGTAATGCACTTTCCTCACTTCTGATGTTAAAATTCAGGCCAAGGGTCTCAGCCGCCTGCTCCGCGGCTTTGTAAAGGAACGCTGCTTTGCCAATCATCTCGTGATTCCTGACCATTCGTAGGAGAGGATCTTTTCCATTTGAAACCATGCAAACTGCACTTAGAACAATACGGTTATGAAGACTTCGGAGATTCAGAAGCCCGCGTCCGCCTTGACTGCGTGAAATGTATAATCGCGAAACAGACGAATTGATATGCAAGAATTTATGCATATGTATGATCTTACGTGTGGTGATATCAAGGGCCATAAGATCGTTCTTCGTCCAGTGAGCCACCCCAAACGAGTAGAGTAGAATGAGGACGGCAAGCATGTTAGTCGCAGACACCTTGTTCAACGCCGACAGATTTGAAGACCAAATCCGGCGAAGAAGATGCTTGCATTTCCTTCGGAGAGACTCTTTAACTGATGTTACGTCCTGAATGCGACTTTGAGACACGCCCAGGTATGTATAGTTTTGGCACATTTATCTAATCCAAAGTCCATCCCAATCTCTGCTGTGTACTTCTTGACGATACTTATAGCATCCGTATAAATTACATGAGTGACCTTATACTTGCGA
>CAKNWW010198291.1:0-11551 GCA_932074435.1 Andricus kollari
AATGTTTTATAGAAATTGTAACTGACCATCACTCTCACGATAATTGAAACTATTTAGAGAGAAGAACAAACTTGATCCAATGAAAATTACAATATTGTTAAGTACCCACGGATCGTTATATGTAAAATTAAATAATAACAACTGTTTATTGTTCATTTTACATAGAAGCAGTTACTGTAAATCTCTCTCACAAACATTCGAATCTCGATTTTATCACAATTCGAGTAAACATATAATAAAGAAAGAAATGAAAATGCAACAATCTCTGACCGAGGTGCTCTTGGAAATTTAGCACACTTCAATTTAAAACAAAAATACTTGCAGATTTGGGCAAAATTGAAGGCTGTAGACTGCTTTGAATGAAAAAAACGCGCTTCCTCCCACAGTGCATGCTATCGCGTACACTTCAACATTTCTATTATTACTGCAAATATTGACCGATTTTCATGAATCTTTTTTGCACTTTCTTCAAATTATATGAATAAACTATTTCTGCTAATTAAAATTGAACCACGCGATGCTTTCATAATTTTAGTTTTTTGAACCGGCCTGCATCTCATCACAATGAAAGGGTCGATTCGTTTCGTGTAATTCGATACGCTCTGGACTCTCCACTCGCGCTCCGGGGAGTCTGGCAATAAAACTTGAAGAGGGTGACCGGCCCGGTCTCGAAAATACACGCTCAGCTAGTACTGAGAAGCACTGCATTTTTTTCTATTGTTCTTTTCTTTTTGTTTATAACGTAAAATATAAACATTTTTTCAAAAAACCGAATCTAGCCGGCAAAACAGGCCAATATTTAGGTGAGGTATGCAAAATATCAGACCGAAATATTCAACCGTACGGCCGGAAACTGACATCCCGTTTTATAATGCTGATAAGGCGCCTTAAGCTCTTAGAGTGCCTGGAGGTGCATCCGAAAATAGCGAGATGCATAAAAGAGCTTATGCTCTTGCGGCGGACAAGATTTATCATAACATCTGACAAAAGACAAGTGACTACAAGCTATATGAAGGGGGGGGGGGGGGCTTCCAAGGAGACTCTCAAGACTGATACTTTTCTGCATCTCCCTCTTCCCTCTATCTATTGTGATCAGAGGCAAAAGCTCTGGATACCTATGTGGTCCGCTGAATAGAAGAGAATGTAAGGTCAACCACCTTTTATACATAGACGACCTTAAACTCTTTGCTTCCTCGAAAGAGGACCTTAACATCCTTGTGGAGGCGGTGAATAGGTACTCTGAAGCGATTGGCATGAGCTTCGGACTGGCCCTTGAAAAAAGGTATCACTAAATTCTCAGAAAAATTTGGGCTTCCAAATTATCTGGAAAGAATAAGATCCAGGCGACCAATAAGCTGGGCGTTCCTATATTGCTCTTCACGTTTGGTGCAGTAAAATGGAACGTCGATGAGTTGCAGCAACTTGAATGAAGTACACGCAAGATGATTACAATCCATAGAAGTCATCATCCTAGATCTTCTGTACCTCGAATATAACTCCCTCGAGATAAGGGGGGTAGAGGCTTGCTAAGCTGAGAGTGTCTTCATCGAAGAACGGTTCTGGCTACAGCCTGAGGTCAAAATAGCACAGATTCTCTTATGCGACTCGTACATCAACTTGAATTCGTCAATGCTGCGGCGTTTCTATACCGTGCCTAGCTCAAAAGTCGTGTACAGGAAGCAGAACATACGCTTCTACTAAGAGAACATGCAGACAAGCCCCTTCATGGTAAATTTTACGGCATCATACGTAGAGAAGAGCTCTGGATGAGTCTGTCCAAAATGTTTCTCAAGTCAGCTGGATTGAGACCGGAGACTGAGGGATTTCTTTTTGCCTGTCAAGACGGTGTTAGACACCTGAGTTTACCGCGCGCGCATAATGAATATACCTGTAGGCGATACCAACTGTCGAGCGTGCAAGCAAGAGCCCGAAACACTTGGACATGTTCTCAGTGGATGCTCAAAATATGCACGCTACGGGTAAATAGATAGACACAATGCGGCTCTAAAAGTGTTATATTACCATCTCAGGCACTTCTATGGTGTTGATCTATTTCCCGTCTTGCCATACGCCCAGGGGGAACTCGAGTCCGTTGTGGAGAATGATCAGTGTAAGATCTACTGGAATTTCTCATTCTCCACCACTCAACGACCTCAACGTATCAGTGCTATGAAGCCTGATATTCTCCTCCAAAATTTAGAGACCAAGATTATTTACGTGATCGAATTCTCGGCACCAGCCGCTGGTAATATCACGGTCAAAGGAGGAAGAAAAACGGGCGAAATATCAAGCACTTCTTTTTGAGCTGAGCAGGCTGTACCAAGGCTACAAAAGTCCATCTTGTAATTCTCATAATCGGCTGTCTTGGATGTATGAAAGCTTTATTTCTTAGCCAACTCAACAAGATTCCGGCTTGCTACAAAGATTGGTAGCTCTAAAAAAGTATCCATAGTTGAAACCTTCATCTCCAACTGTCCCGTCTGCCGCGTAAGGTCATCCGCGGCTGTAGACCTGACTCCAAGGAACAGTGTTGCACGATGTTATCTCGCGTAAATTTCCCACTCTTGCTTACCTTCTAGGACAGAAGGAGCAGAAGTGGATGACGTACACGTTCCAGTTGCCTCGGGATTGGTTCCTTTAAGGAACCATGATCGTAGCTTCCGGAGCCTACATTTGTGAACATTCACTTTTTGAAGTGATAACTTCTTATGGCACGGTGTAAACACGCAAAAGAGGGGAAATACGGGTAACGCGTCACGGGTAACGCTACCTCTCCTCTATCTCTTTTTCGCTTCTCCCACTTCTCTCGCTATCTTTTTCTCTCCCTCTTACACGGAAAAAATTTATCCGTGAAAAAGTCACGAACTTGTAGCTAGGTCTCGGATACGAGATAAAAAAATGAAAAATTACATTCTCCTTTCTATGAAAAATGTATGGATAAATTTCGAAGTGTTTTACGAACAGTTCGAATTTCCTACGAACAGTTCCCGAAAATTTCAGACTGAAATATAAAAAGGAAAAATTTTATTTGTGCGATTTAATTTATATTATTTTATAAATTCGGAACGCAGAAGATTCGAACCCTCAGAGACTGCTCACTCACCAGTTTGTAAACATAAACCAGGAGGGCGTAAACACGCGCAGCCATCGAGGCCCAACAAAGTATGTATTATAAAACTTCTAGCCACTTATCCGACGAGGTCGAAGCACACATACGAGTGCACACACGCACCGCAAGCGTGAGTGCGGGCCACGTACAGGCGAACCTACGTTCTAGTTCCCAGATTTTTCGGGCAAGCTCGTGAGTGCTCTGAGAATCTTTTCCCAATCACTCTTAATATTTTTGTAATTACTCACGTGAAAAAAAGTGATGACCCGTTTTAGAATTTTCAAATCGAGTTCGTCAATTCTTTCTCAAAGTTCGCAGCTTATTTACGAAAATACATCAATATTCGATAAATTTGTCTCATATCCGAGACCTAGCTACGAGTTCGTGACTTTTTTACGCATAAATTTTTTCCGTGTATATGATGCAATACCACACAATATAATACAATATGGCACAGTATGGTAGAATATGATGCAACATCACAATATACGGTGCAATATGATACAATATCATATGATATGATACAAAATAATACAATATGATGCAATACCATACAATGTGATAAAATATCATATACTATGGTAGAATATGATAGGGTATCATAAAATACAATGCAATAGATGCAATGTGATACAATATGGCACAATATGCTACAGTATGATATACTATCACACTATATGACACAATACGATACGATATAATGTAATACAATACAATATGATGTAATATGATACAGTTTGATACAAGATCATGATATGAAACAATACGATACATCCTAATACAATATGATACAATATTATATAATATGATGGATTATGATACAGTATCATACAATATGATGTAATATGATGCATTACATCATATGAAGTTATCACTTCTGCCCGGCGTCCCACGAAGGTTCACGTGTTTTCTACATTGAAGCTATTCCAAAAAAAGCATTTAAAATTTCATGATTTTCTAATGTACACATTAATTGAAGAGTCTTAAATTGAAAATCGTTCAGTTTGGGGAATTTTCGATTGTAAATCTTCAAAACTGAACTATTAAAGAAAACGTTAAAAATTACATACCTTTAAAATACAAATTTTGAAAATTGAATAATTTGCAATTTCAAAATTCAAGATCTTTCAATTGTATAACTTTCAATCGTAAATCTTGAAAATTAAAATGTTTTTAACTTTGAATATTAAAATGTTTTTAATTTTGAAAATTACCAATTAAAAATAATACAAGCTTTTTTTATGATTTACATTTTCAATTTGATCAATTTGGAAGATTTGGAACTGAATACTTGACTTTGGTATTCAAAATCATGACAATTTAAGAATTTTTATTCATACATCTTTGAAATTTACAATTTTCAATTGTAACTCTTCAAGATGTAGAACTTTAAATTATAAATCGTTCAAAGTAAAGAGTCTTAATTTTTCCAATATACAACTAAAAATTATGCAACTTTTGAGTTTCACATGTAAAAATTCTGTAATTTTGATGTTTTGCATTTGAAATTTCGCTATGACTTTTGATCTTTAAAATCATCAACATTTGAAGACTTTTATTTACATATCCTTAAAATGTAAAAGTTTTAAATTGTCCAATTTTTAATTAAAAATAATACAAGTTTCGAATCGAACATGTAAAAATTCTGTAATTTTGATGTTTTACATTTGAAATATCTCCAATTTCGAAGATTTAGAATTAAAAGCTTGACTTTTGATCTTCAAAATAATCAAAATTTAAAGATTTTTATTTATAGAACTTTAAATTTAACAGTTTTCAATTGTAACTCTTCAAGATTTAGATCTTTTAATTATAATTTGTTCAAATTAAAGAGTTTTCATTTTTCAAATATACAATTAAAAATTATGCAACTTTTGAGTTTCACAGATATAAATTCTGTAATTTTGATGCTTTAAATTCGAACTTTTTTCAATTTGAAAGATTTAGAATTGGAAACTTTACTTTTGATTTTCAAAATCATCCAAATTTAAGAATTTTTATTTATTCTTCTGTAAAATTAAAGAGTTTTCAATTGTAAATCTTCAAAATTGAACTATTCCGAAATAAATGCTGCAAATTAAATACCTTTAGAATATAAATCTTGAAAATTGCCTATTTTCAAAAAATGTTAAAAATGTTCTGATTTTCAACTAAACATTGAGAACCATTTTTCATTTGTGAACATCTTCGAAATGGATCAGTGTTGAAAATGGAAGACATCAGTAAGAATCAGAATTCCAGAATGTCTTTCAAGAACATATATATAAAATCCCCCCCGATTAAAATTAAAATTTAAGTACAAATCCAATTAAAATTGTATGAAAGCCGATGTAGATATTTCAATATTTATTTTAAATTTGGATTTTTAATTATATTTTATTGTACTTTAAATTGAAGCAATAATAATAATAATTATAATAATTATTATTATTATTATTATATCCGCGCAGCGCTCTATTTTTGCTAGTATTTAATACATTATAATAAATAATGAAATATTTTTTCGAAGTTTTCCCTTCCTTTTGGAAGTTTTTGCATTTCTTTCGTTCACTTCACAAGGATTTATGGTAATCCTCTTCAAGGTACTTTTTTATAATTTATAGTGGAAAACGCTATTAAACTGTGTGTGAAAAGCAACTCCTGACTCTCATTATTGCCATTTTATTTTTTACAGACTCCTATCATCAATTATTGATTCTCTATCAACTCATGGATAAATGCATTCTATTCAATAATGAACTTTTAATTTTAGATAATAGTGATAAATATCACGACTGGAAGGACGTGACTTGTCTCATTAATAGACAGTAGTGTACAATGTTAAAATTATTTATAATTTTTCAAAACTGGCATATGTTAAAGTATTATGGTTATTGGATCGAACGATAGAGATTTTTTAAATATTCATACATTTTGTAAGTGTTCGTTTATCTTTGAAAATCATAAAGATGAAAATTTTTTTTTTGTATAAGATAGGTTCCAAAATCCAAGGTTGGAGTTTTTACCTACTTTGCATCTTATTTGCAAATGAGTTATTAATCCTAGGTAATCTCGAATGTAAATTAAGAGTTATGATTGACAAGTCAATGCAAAATACAACTGATAGCTTCCCATTTGATGATAATAATGTTAAAAAATGGAAGGCATAGAAAGAGTTGCATGTAACAGGCTCTGTTTTTTTATATTTTTTTTATTTCTGTGCTTATCGATTCTCTACGTTACTGTTTAGTGTTGATAGATGTTATTTATGTACGCAAATGCCTGCATAATTTCCGTTTCTATACGATCCGCATAAATCTCACCGACCCTGATTTTTTTAAAGCGTTACTTTTCGCATTATGCATTGTTTCTAGTCGTTTGTCTGGATTGGTACCTTTCTCTCATCCTGTACCCTTGAACGCAAAAATAGTGATTTTGTGTTAAATTAATTTTACTCAAAATTATAATATTGATAATCAATACGAAAAGTTTGAGTTCAAATGCTTTCAAATTTCAAATTATATTCATTTAATTAATAATAATAATCGAAAAGTAGTGTTCGCAGTACGAAGTTGTTTCTTTCGCAGATAATAATACGTTCTGTTCGCGACATGAAGTTCATTCGTAGTGATGATTTCGTTTTCTCATTATTTTACTTTGAGGATCAATAATCATTGAAAAATTTTAAATATTGTACATTGAATCAATTTTAATCATGCAGATGTAGATAGTCATTATACATTTTAATAAACTACTAACTTTAGACTGATACAAAAATCATATCACTCATATGCCTATGAAAAACTTCTAAGTTGAATGCATCCGTAATTTCTGGTCGGTAAGGATTTGAATTTTATAAGTTGATTGTAAAAAAAAGTAATTTAAATTTTTAAATAATTATGCAGATTTAGATAGTGATTAAACATTTAAATATTCAGTTAATTCCAAATTAGATTATTTTTTTAATATCTTCAAATAAAAATATTAAAAATTTATATTAGATGCCATACAATTTGATTTTCTAATGATTTTAAGTGTAAAAAATTAAAAATAAATCATTTTTATCCGTTCACATCTAATACATTCCATTCGCAGTAAAAGGAAATAATATGTTAAATTGATAATATGACATGAAATTCTTTCGAATTAATTTTATATCTTCGAAATTGTACAACAAACTGAAATAAATAATAGGTAACTAATAGCTTTTAAATAAATATATTTGACGTTTTACTTAATATTTTTGTTTAATTTTCTTTTTCAGCCAATAAGCTTTTTATTTTTTCATTACCTCAAATACTTGGCATAAAGAAGAAGTCTTTAACATTTTTGACTTCTAATATTAGTTTCAGTAAAAATAATTAAATGGCTAAAATCTATTACAATAACAATTTTTTAATTTCAAGGAGTGGAGTCCTTAACGTTCTTAGATTATTATATGAAAAAGCCAAAATGATTTCGCAAGTATTACAAAAGGTTTAAGAAATTCTCCTTTTCAAATTTGACAATTCAAAAATCTTAATTCTTATTTTTATATTCTCATCAGAGAAGGTATTAGAGTTGTGTAAGTGCGAAGCACGAGATACATGATGAGAATGTGTTCGTTAAAGCCGAAGGAGCTTTAACAAAAGAGAGCGGGCAGATTGTTTGGTCAGCTTTCAGCTTAAAACTTTCAACAATTAATGATTTCAAACTAGAATCGTTTAATGCTAAACAACTTTGAATTGAAAGCATATATAAAAGCATTGAAAATGGTTTGGTTTATTATTTAAATCCTTCAAAATTGTATTGGTTGAAAATAATTATATGTTATAGTTGAATTTAGACCAATATTCAAACAAAGAAAATTTATAATCGTGCCAGGAAGTTTTTCAAACTTCTTAAATTTATTCTATAGGTACAAAAATTGTATACAAATTATTTTGTTGTAGTGTTTAAGGTAACAAGTAAGCATACAAAATTGAAAATAATGACAAATATTAATATGCAGCAGGATTCGGTTAGATTAAAATTGATTTTCTTTAAATTGAAAATTTTTGTTACCGGAACCTTATTTAGTTTAAATTAGAGTAGTATGTCATGATTGAATTTGGTTTACACGCCATTTTTATAGTTGATAATAGCAGTTTGAAAATCACAAAAGTGGCAAAATTAATTAAAATTATAAGTAAAAAAAGGATGCGGCTGTACCTACGCGAAGCCTTGAAAGTTTTTCATGTTTGATTGGACGAGCTGGAAAAGGGGTTGTTTTTAGTATCAATAGTAATACTAATATATGACACTAATAAAAGGTGGCACTAGTACAAAGAAATGGAAAAAAACGCACTGTTTCAACCGACACAGTGTCCCAACCTTTACGACACTCCCCTACCAAAAAAGACAACAACAAAGTACAAAATTCGTTCGAATACTAAAAAAAAGTTGTACTTTCCTGTAACTTTGGCTGTAATTTACTGCATTTATTTGTAGATTCCTGTACAAATGGTTTTAGTTTTTTGTAAAAAAATTTTCTCCTGGGGAACGAATAAAAATAAAGTTCAAAATGAATTTGTAAGAAAACGACCTGAAAAAAAATTGAATCCCTAGTTTTTTCTGTTAAGTCTTTGTAGAATGTACAATGTACGTTGTACATCATTTCCTCGATTATAGTACGGCAGACGTACATCTCTGGGGTACTTACATAAGTAGATAATAAGAGTCAAAGCCTGATTCGCACGAATCACAGCGTCGTACATGTTTAATAATATTTGTTATTAGTTTAAAAACCAGAGCTGTTGAAGTACGAATATTGAAGATTGAAGAAACGTGACGGTATTTGGATGAGAAGAAGATAAGCAAACTGAGGTATAACACTCGAGGAAAGAGCCTCTATGTCAGTAGTGGTACCCTGATTGCAGTATCGATAGTAATTACTAATTATACGCTGATACTAAATATAGATCTGGTTTATCAGCCAGGATAAGCTCTACTGCTTGGGGGAAGACGAGGGTCGAGATTAAACTATTAAAATGATCAAATGAGAGGCCGATGTATAACGAGTTTCCAGAAAGCGATACCTTGATACCAAGTCGAAAAGAGGACGAGAAAGGCGAAGAAGGACGATCGGTCATTAGGAATATTCTCAAGAGACTCCAGAGTCATTGAACTAGAAAGTAAGGCCTTTTAGCTACAAGAAAAGGTCGTTTTAGAACTGACAAAAAAAAAAACGAGAAAAAACACAATTTTTCTTCAAGAGAAATTGCAATAATAAGAAGGAACATCATGTTTCTCAGTCTGTTGTTTTCAAATTTTAAGGATTTCAAATTCTTATACCTTGAAAAAAATGTATCCTTCACATTCGGATCTTTTTAAATTTTAACTCTAAGGATTCAAAATTAAACTTTCCCGAATACAAATTTGTAATATTTTATATTTTTTCAAACTTTTTCTTTCTAAAGTAGAATAATTACAGAAGAACGTACCTACCGAGTGTATATGTAATTTAGAAAGAATTCAAATAATACAAACCAAACAAATATTATAATTTAGATTGTTCAAATTTAAAATTCTCAGTTTGGCCCTTCAGTAGTGCGGAGTGAAAATGCTAAAATTAAACGAATCGTTGGAGATGAGGAAACCAAATTTGTGGCATGTATAGTTTTTGTTAGTGAACAGTAAAAAAAAACAAAAAAAGTTTTTTGACTAATTTGAAATTTTTGGAAAATGTAAAATATCATGTTTTTTTAGATTGAGTCATATGCACACATTTTGGAAAAAGTCCAATTTTGGGATTTTCGTATTTTGGATTTTTTCGCGATTTTGGGCGTTATAAACTCCACGATTTTTTTTCCACGAAAGAAAAATAATGAACTGTTCCTTTGTTCATTAGCAAAAACTCTGCACATTCAAAATTCGCTATAATTTTTAAGCTAACAGATTTAAAAAAAAAAATTTTAATCATAAAAGTGAACAGAAAATATGAACTATTTAGGATTATAGAAAATTTCAAGAGATTAAAAAATTTCTAAGGAATTTCAAATGATTACGTGAGACTTTACAAGGTTTAAAAGATTTCAAGGAATTTTACAAGATTTGAGGGATTCTAAGATTTTTCATAGATTTCAGTTGATTTCAAAGATTTAAAGGGATTTCATAGTTTTCAGGGTACTTACAAATATTGCTAGGAATTAAAAGAATATCAAAGATTTCAAGGGATTTTAAAGGGGTTTATCTGATTTGTGGGATTTCACAAGATTTCCCATTTAATCGAGGTTTAAAGGGATTTAAAGAGATGGACGATTTTTCCAAAAATCTCAGAGGATTTTAACAGATTTCAGGAGTTTTTGAAGGATTTTAACGGATATAACAGTGCTCTTAGGGTATTTTAAAAGGATAGATTTGATTTTCACGCAATTTTATGGGATATGTTTATTGTGTACCAGATCAAAAAAATAGTTACCTACTCGAAGTAATGTTTAAAAAATTGCATGACACTATTCTCCAACTATTTTTCAAAATTTATGATAATATTGACACTATTTTGAATTTCTCAGATGAATCCGAGGCCTGGACCTTTCTACATTGAAAGTATTAAATTTTGAAAATTGGGAATCAAGAATATAAATGTTGAAAATTTTAATTAAAAATCCCTATAAATAATGACAATAATAATTATGCAAGTGAGAGAACCAATTTATATCCGTCAATTTCAAACGATATTTCTAATATAAACTCTAATTTAATTTTTAATTGAACTTTGCATTTTCTAATCAAGATTTCTTCCTTGAATTTTCTAATAAAAATCCTTCTAAAAGGTTAAAGTCTGTTTGTAAATTATAATTTTAAATATGGCAGATAATTAGAGAAACGATTGACATTCACAATAATTTCCTTCGGAAAGATATTACATGCCTTTATTTTTATTTTTCTAGAAAGTTTGTTTAATTATTATATGTTTCATGCAGCTGAATGAATCACCCTGAGCAATTGTGGTTCTTTCAAAAAAGGAAGGTTGCAGTTACGCTCAATATTTTATCTCACCTAGAAAACTGTAATTCGATGCAGAATCGCTTGGACATTTTTAGTCATAACTCGAAAACCTGTGAATATTTTCAAAGTTTTCTTAGCTTAAATTTAAGATAAGATTTCAAAGATTACGTTCTCCCAAGTTCAGTTTTTTTCAGCAATTTTCATAAGCTACAGCACAAGTTGGAGTTAAGGTACAAAATCCAGGAAATTATCGGCGATTACCGCTCGCTCGCGGCTCATGACGCAGCGGTGATCGCCTACTAAAATTTGACGCAGACACGCGCATGACGATTTTTTAAGTTTTATCGGTTTGAATGAAAGATAAGACCTTAAATACTGTGTGGTATTAATTTCAGATTTTTGCTAGAACTTTCCTAGGTGATGCCACGAGTTGAAGTCGGGGTACAAACTTCGAGACACTCCCATTTTTTTAACTTCTCACAGGGTATGTTTTCT
>CAKNWW010198303.1:0-10585 GCA_932074435.1 Andricus kollari
CTTGGACATGTACTCAGTGGATTCTCAACGTATGCACGGTACGGGTGCATGGAGCGACACAACGCGGCTCTAAGAGTGTTATATTACCATCTCAGGCACTTCTATGGTGTTGATTTATTGCCCATCTGGCCATACACCCAGGGGTCATTTTCCGCCACTCAACGTATCAGTGCTACGAAGCCTGATATTGTTCTCCAAGATCTAAAGACCAAGATCATTGACGTGATTAAATTTTCGGCACCAACCGATGTTAATATCACGGCAAAGGAGGAAAAAAAACGTGAGGAATATCAAGAACTTCTTTTCGAGCTGAGCAGACTGTACCGAGGCTGCAAATTCCATCTTGTAGTTCTCATAATCGGCTGTCTTGGAGTTATGAAAGCTTAATTTCTTATCCAACTTAACAAGATTCCGGCTTACCAGCGTCCGGCTCATTCCATCGTGAACCGGATGCAATAGGCTGTTCTTCTGGGACCACTTCATCTGGTCTGTCAACACTGTTCCTCATAACATTCTACAAAAATTGGTAGCTCTAAAAAAAAGTACCCAGAGGTGCAACCTTCATCTCCACCTTTCCCGTCTGCCGCGTAAGGTCGTCCGCGTCTAGAGACCTGACTGCAAGGAACAGTGTTGCACGATGTTATCTCGCGTAAATTTGCCACTCTTGCTTACCTTCTAGGACAGAAATAGCAGAAGTGGATCACGTACACGTTCCAGTTGCGTCGGGATTGATTGCTTTCAGGATCCATGATCGTAGCTTACGGATCCTACAACTTCTCAATATTTTGAACTTTCTTATTTTAAAATACAGTGGAGTCTCACCTATTTACAACCTCCTCTATTTCGTATCGGATGCACACGGTTATTTCCATTTGCGCAGTTCCGGCAACTCCCACCACGGTCCCATCACCTCTGCGTCAGTGGCTGACCAATTAAAAAGAGGCCCGAAGAATGGGAAGCTTTGAATTGAGTATTTTAGTATGACGTCATGGGAATACCACATAACACTTTTCCAAGAAAATATTATAAATGTAAAAGGCACAAATGTACAAATAGTAATATTTCTCAAGAGTAGAATCTATTTTCTCAGTCATGTTCCATTGTTTTATCGATTCGCGACATTTCAATTCCACAAAATAAAATAAAATATCTTAAATGTCAGGTTAGTGGTACTCTAACCTCAAATTTCAGACACCTACTTCGTGAAACTAAAAGATCTTCAACTGATAAAAGGATGAAGTAAAAGAATTGCACAAATGCATTCTACGCTTGAAAATATTACTATTCAGAGCTTTATAACTTACCTTTACATTTAGGAGATTTTGTCCAAAAAGTCGTATGCAGTTGCAGTATCATGTACTAGCCTTCCTGACGGCTGATATTTCCATCTATCGACGTCATGCCGACGCCGTTTCCATAATATTGCGCAATATACTAGACTGCGTACTCACACACTCGGCGCTTGCCGGGTCTATTAATTTGTATTATTATTTATAGTATTTATTGATTTGAAATCCACCCTCGCTTCCCAGTGGGCACAAAAATAGGAACATCCCAAGAACGTCCTTGGGACGTTCCTAGGACGTCCAGTGTCAGTCCAAATAACGTCTCTAAGACGTCTAATGTCCTAAAGATGTCCTAAAGACGTCTTGAAGACATAGGACGTCCTCGGGACATCTTTCGGACGGACAATAGGCGTCTTAAGAGCATCCCTAGGATGTCCAAAAGACATGTTCCAAAATACGTCTTAGGGATGTCCCGAAGACGTCTCTAGGACATCCTTAATTTTTTTCCCAATGGGTTTTCGGTTGAAAAAGTTTCGTACAGTCCCACTCGCGGTCCTGCCCACTCGCGGTAAGGGTGGGGCCCCCTCCAGCATGGAAATAAAAGAATTGTTTCGTTTTAAGGTCAGGTAAATAGGCGAGACTTCACTGTATATCTATCAATATGATAAATTAATTTTAAAATATTTATTGTTTTAGACGTGCTTATGAAAATATCTTCAAATTATTGCGACCTGGAGGAAGAGTTATCGTAACATTTCTAACGTATAACGACGGATTTAAGGCTTATTTGAAGACAAGTGAAGATCCTGTATATAAGTCTTACATGAAGGTGAGGAATTTAGATATTGCCACAGTCGAACTATACTTTATTCACCTATTAAATTACAATGGTGAGATGAGATTGCTGGAGATGCTAATGTAATATTCGCGTAAAAATTTACTACATTAATTGTAAGTTCACATGAGTTACAAAAATAATCAGTGACTACATGACAGACTACTGCACATGTTTATATTTGTGTTGTGTTTTTCGCCGATATAAAATGATCCATTGCGGAGTTAAGAAGCGCACTGCCAAGATTCCGAGGTGTGTAAACATGGGAGAATTGCTGCAAACTCAATTTGACTAGCACTGGAGATATGCAAGAAAACTCGTATTAACCCTAGAACGCTACTGTTTCTTTTTACAACTATGGTTACTACTCCTGGGTCTCTCACGCACTTGTGCGTCTATTTTTCGAACAAATTAATATTTTCAAAATTTCCTATTTCATTTTCAAGCTCGTTCTTTTGTGAATCGATTCCCGTATACTAAACGTTTTTTTTTAATTATTAAGAAAAATATAAACAAAAGCAAGATTTGTGAAAAATCGATTTCACAACAAAAAGGTTTATCTAATGCTTAAAATAAATATTGACGCAAATAACTGTTAACGCAGCACTAAGGTTTTTTGTGTGAGTGCTGAAGGGCCTTGCCCTACACTACATTTCTCCCATCCTTTAGTCCAGTAAACCCTCGGCTTTTTACTTGAACTGATACACCAAAAAGCGCTCGGGTCTGGGAGACCCTGCAGTAGCATCCTAGGGTTAAAATACATGAAATCTTACAATTTATCCATTTATGAAAATCTATGGAAACATTGAAAAAGAGGTAATAATTAAGGCCATTATGCAGCAATATTCTTATTGCAGTTTGATGGGGTAGTTTTTGGCATACTGTCAAAGGAGCTAAGTCAACTCAAAATTATAAATTAATCATAGAAAAGGATAATAAAAAGGACGCTTATACTTTCATATGCATTTTCACGTATTAGACGGCACTTATAAGCACAAAATATTTTATTTATATAATTGGAACATTGTATTGAGACATTGGAAACATTCCTAAGGAACGTTGCTGACATGTTTTTAAATATTTCAAATTGCTCTGTTTCAAATATTTAAACGGGTACCTTTTTTACTCGTATAAAACTGTATTATTATAAATAAAATGTCTGTGCACACAGAAAGTATTCTATCTACGGTCACCGAATTTCGGTAAACGTAGCCGCCCTTTTTAATTTCCTAATAATATAGTTTTTCTTTAAAATGAAGCTCAAATATTATTTTCATACAAAGAATGGCTTATATGTGAAAAGTAATTTTTTTCGAAATAGGCGCGTTTGAGGGCATTTACCAGAATGTGGCGTCACCTGTTACATTATGGTGGTATTGTAGTGTTTGTGGAAAGTCAGGGTATAAGTACGAAAACATGATGCCTGCTTAAGAATTTTAATACGACTGACCCCAACTAATTCTTATAGTTTCGGGGCTAATCCCAACTCAGCAACCACTCTTATCACTTCTCATACACACGTACGCCTATACTACAATCTCTTCCGCTAAATTAAAACCCTCTCTTCACTCTTATCTTCTTTATATGAATGGAGCCTAGGCAGAGATATCGTTTTATCAACAAAAATTCTTTTATTGTAATACTATGTTCATAGTATATGGCAAGCGACTCTTGCTCAAGAATGTTTTATCCTACGTCGCAGTATATGTTAATGAACAAATTGTGCCACATTACATAATATTTCATTATCTTCTGACAGATTCAATAAAGATTCCAGAAAATAGATTACAATGGGGATGATGACCATCAGTGACAATTTTTTAGTTCCTTACATAAAATACCTAATCTACTTATTTCTACATTAAAACGGGTAATGTCGGAAAACATGACGCAAAGGCGCGAATCTTTAATGCGTTAATCGTGTAAGTAAATGAATTATCTATTGAATGTTTTGAGTTCACATTTAAATTCTCCACCAGCGATTTATTATTGTTTATAGTTTGGAGTCTAGTGCCACTGTACGCTGGACATTTCGTGATATAATGCTCTAATGTATCCATTTTTTGCCAGTTGCACATATGACAAAAACTGTCGCTATCATACAACTAATTAATCGTCTTCCCTAATTCGTTCTTGCATTGCATTTTTTACATTATGTCCTCCAATTGCTGTTTGACAACTTCCGGACATTGCTTTACGAATACATACTTAAATCCTAGGTTTTCCAGTATGTGTTCAACTGGAGCTACCTAGTTATACTTTATCATATTTGATTTTAATAGGGTCGTCCACAACAATTTTGTTTGCCTTATAGTTAAGTTTTTTTATAAACTTTGACTCCCAAAGAATTTAAATAAGTTTTTTTTATAAACTTTGACTCCCCAAGAATTTGAAGGTAAAATTTAAAGTTTATTTTGTTTATTTAATAATTCATAATAATTTATTAAAAAGTGTCAAAATATCCACCAGAAATGTCGATTTTTTACGCGAAGCATGTGGGGCCTTCATGGCATGAAACACATAGTGTGACGTCACGCGCCTTCAAACCTGAAGAGAATACATGGTCAGTCTGATAAAAACAATGCGAATGATTAATCATCAACGTTTTTTGGCTGAAAGTGTTTACTTTTATGGACTATCAGTATGCCTGGATACTTTAAACTCAGTTCGGATAATTTTCCAAAAGTGATTACGCTTATTGTTGCGGATAATTCATGTCGGCTTTTTCTATTTTTTCTGTATCGTATGACTGTGTGCCACGTAAGTGTTATTTCCTCTCTCTTGCGTTCGCATAAGTATTAACCTTGCATTTTCTACCCTGTTATCTTCTCTTATCTCTGTTCGGATTGAGTTGGTCCAGGTCAGTGTCAAATGTTACGAAGTTCGAGTCGATACCTCTTACTTGTCTTGTTTATTTCAATTTTGTAAACTTTATGTAGGCTTTGCTAGAAGGCAAAAACTTTGGTTGTTTTTTATTAAATTACATGTTTACCAACAAAATTCAAATCCTGCATGTGCATTGTTTTTCAATAAGTGCTCTTTCTCATCATTATTGGTCTCTCGAGCTGGATGAGGGCTTCAGCGAGTGGATTGCAGTGTTCTTTGCAGGATTTAAGTGACTAATGTGAGGTATTCTAAAGGCGCATCGCGAAGGCGGTTCAATGAAAAAATAAATGTGGCGGATTTCGAGCGTCTTGTTGCGAAATGGCACGGTGACAGTGTCGTCAAGGCAATGTTCAGCGATCAATACCTGACGTCACGAGAAGACGTCTCGCGCTCTGGACCCATAAGTTGCTTCACAGAATGACAGGTTTGCAATATCATATGCTTTTCCATGTTCTACGTTTGGTAAAAGTTTGAAGACTTTTGAACAGCTGACACTTAACAGCTAAGTGCTTCGTAACATTCTACAGCTTCATTCTTAAACTGTATAGTGCTCCGCTCTCATACCTACAGGGTTTTGTTTTTCTTTGACTTTTTAGCGTGTTTCAATTTTATACGAATTTTAACTTTTTATTTTTTAGATGTAACTGTGAAAGTGTATCGTTTTTATTTCAATTCTTTTAGAACTTTTGAAGATTTTAGAACAGCTGATACATTGCAGCACTACATATCGCAACCCTCTTTTTGTCCATTTATACTGTGTAGTGTTCCGCTGTCATACTGACAGGGTTGGGTTTTTCTTTGACTTTTCTGACTTTCTACCGTGGTTCCATTTTATTCCAATTTAAACTTTTTTTTTTATGTGACTGTGGAAATGTATTGTTTTTGTTTCGATTCTTTTTTAACTTTTTAACTTTTGAAGACTTTAGAATAGCTGATACTTTGCAGCACTGTACATCCTAACTCTCTTTATGTGCATTTACAATGTGTAGTGTTTCGCTGTCATAACTACAGGGTTTTGTTTTTCGGTGACTTTTTTTACTTTTTAACATGTTTCGATTTTTTTCAAATTTTAACTTTTAATCTTTTGATGTAACTTTTAAAGTGTATCGATTGTTTTAGATTTTGTTTCGCTTTTTGTCTTTACTGACTGTAGTGTCGTATCAAAATTAGCATTAAAGACTGTATTGCTCAGCAGTATGAGATTTACTAACTCATCTGCAATGCAGTTACCAATTTAAAAAAGTCCGATAAAACGAACGTTTCCAAGAATGTCCTCAATCCATACTTTGCGCAATATTTGTTCACTAAAGGAGAAGAAAAAATATATTGTTGCGAAGGTGTATGTACATGACGAGTTGGATGCACTTAGTGCCTGCTCAGCTGTTAGTCAATATATGTGTCTCTGGTGATAAACTTGAGCGAGCATGGACAACACTTATGGATCACTACTATAATGAACGGGCCCTAGTCAACGCGTATTTAGGGAAAATTTTCGGGATAGAACCTGTGACTAAGGAGCATGTTTCGGGACTTCGTACTCTCTTAAATGAAACTTGTGAAGTGATTGGTGGGCTTACTTCCATGAACAGACCAACAAAATACCGCGAAAGACCGCTCCTCCCGCAAGGCTTGGAAAAAAACGGGATCACTTCTCACTACTCCTTCGTTCGAGACTTTAAGGACCTTTTTAGTTTCACGAGTGAACGCTTTGGAGTCACTTGAGTTTGGGTAAGTTTCTCAATTCAAGCATTCGTTTATCGAAAGTAAATCTGGTAAGAAGGGTTTCCACACACAAGCTCATGGTGCTTCACTAAAAGAGGGTGGTTGTCCGCTATGCCCTAGTAAGCACTTTGTTTTGTTTTGTCCTCTTTTTAGATCAAAGACTCCTGACCAGCAACGAGAACTAATTCGTAAGTGTGGGTTATGTTTTAGTTGCTTGGAAAAGCACATGATCCGAGAGTGTGTCTCACCCAAGCGTTGTCAAACTTGCTCCGGTCAACATCATACAATGCTACATCGGTCTTCTAGTAACGCTCCAGGGAGTGAATCTGGGACTACAGCTGTGCCTACCACGCCTAGTTTAAACTTGAGTAGCACCGCTTTTACACTTGCTATGTCTTTCGTTAATTCGCATGATGCTAAAGCTCCTGTATGACTAAATGGGCCCGTGGTTCTTGCCACAGTAATCGTTTCCACTGAAGGATTAGATGGCTGTTTATATTTTTCTCGAACATTTTTCGATCAGGGCGCTCAAGCGTCTTTTCTTTTTTGGAGTCTCTTGCTAGGAAACTTAAGCTAAAACGACTTTGTGACGTCGTCACAGTAGAGGGCGTCGGCGACCAACGTACAAAAGCCTCTCCATTTTTGGTAAATGTTAGGGTGACGTCATGTGTTAATCCTGAAGCTAGTTTTTATGTAAGCTGTATTGTTTTACCGAACCTTACGTCTTATGTACCCCTTCGTGGTAGTTCTACGGATCTTTGGCTCCACATTCAGGTGCTGGACTTAGCGGATCCGCTTGTCGATCAGGGTGGCTCGATTGACATGATTTTAGATGCGGAGTTTTACTCATACGTCATTGAGGAAGGAGTACGAAAGGGTCCTTTGGGTAATCCTACGTCTGCGTCCTGGGATCTGCTGCGACCTGCTGTGTCGAGTTTTTGTACAGGAGGATCTGCCAACTGTATCTCCTAACTTCACCCTTGATGAGGAGGAGTGTGAGAAACTTTTCCTCTCCACTTATCAGCGTTCCGAAGATGGCCGCTACGCTGTTCGACTTCCAATCAAGGTACGGTCGATAAATCTGGGAGATTCTCATTCTGCGGTCCTAGGATGTTCATGAATCTCGAGAGGCCTTTTCGACGAGATCCTGTTCTGCATCAATCTTATACACAGCACGCATAGATTGAACCAGTTTTCACTGAAATGAACTTTGCCTGTCCAATTTGCCTGGAAATTTTATTTTGGAGATGCCTTTCGACTATTTTAAGCCTAAAATTTAAAAAATCGTTAGGGTCCTTTTCAAAATAACTCATTTTTTGACATTGTATAGAGAAAAAGTCATATGTAATATTTTTTGGCCTAAACCCTGTAATTTGGTGACAACAAAAAATTACGAAATGCTCAATATCGAGTGACCTTCAAAACTATTTTAAAATTTTGAAAAATTGCAAAAAAAAATTAGTTTTATGAAAATTGCTCTTCACAGGTACATCGTACAACTTGAGTCCATAAATAAAGAAGAAAGTAGACACAATTCTTAAAAAGGCTAAAAAACAATATCCTAACACTAATACTTTAAAAGATATGACCTGTCAAACGGATTTTTCAAATATTATTGCATTTTATTGCACTTTATTGTACACTAAGTTAATTGTCAATAAGTTTCTTTCTGTGCCATTAAGGTGTAAAGTAGTTGATATACAAGTAGTAGTATAAACGTTTATTATTCAGCCTGTTAGCCTTAAAAAATTGACTTGCTTACACTTTACTTTTTTTTACATAATTTTCCTTAAAACTAAACCTTAAAACTTAAAACTAACATCCATCCATACCTTATCTTTAGGTTCGCACGCTATTATCGCCTTGAGTTCCTCGCTTCGCCTCGCTTCGTCTCGCTCGCATGTCCCTACTCTCTCGCTTCCGCGTCTACTACCTAATGCTTATCTAATATTTACAATATTTATATACTACTTATATCTACTTCATCTCCTATTAACAATCTTTCCTTCTTCATTCCTCTTCCTCCTTCCTTGTCTTCTTCTCCATCCTACATAACACTCCCTTCACCGATGCTACTGCCATTTTGTCCCCCTTTTCATGCATCAATACCTCCATGCTCATTTCACTCCTTTTCACCTCTACACACTCCTCCAACCAGTGCTCTACCTTTGCATACCCCTTCCCACACAGTTCAAACATCCTCTTTACCCTCGAGAGCCAGAACCTATTAAAATCCTCCATGCACCCACACCTCATCCTCGCTATAAGCCCCTGACTTCCTTTCTCTCCTTTCTCACACAAATATTGCGCTCTCGCCTTTGACATAATCCACACATAGTTCCCGTTAAACTTTGACTCTCTTATTCTCTCTTCCCTGCTGTCTTCTCTCTCTCAATGCCGTTTCTCTTAAGCAACTCATATACCTTCCTTCCTTCCTCGTGCATCCTTCTCACTTCATCCATCTGTAGTCCATTCGTTCTAAAAATAAGTTTCCCTTTCAGCCTCCATCCTTCCACCCACTCTCCTTTTTCCCACCTTCTCCTTCTCCCGCAAACACTCCCTAACCAGCTTACTTCCCCCCTCTTCCTAAAATCTCTCCTCATATTTACACGCCCGACTCCCGGCTAGAATCCCTACACTCGTTCTCGCCGTCTCCCTCCTGACAATATAGTTAGACGTGTTCTTTGCCAACCCCAATGTCCACTTTACAAACCTCTCCTGTGTCCTATTTACCTCTTCACTTTCCTTACACCCCCCTCATCACCACATTTGCCCTTCTCACTCTCTCTCTTTTATGTGACCATACACTCCCGCATTCCTCCGAAACACGAAGCCCAGTTACACAAACTGTTTCACCTCCTGCACCACCTCTCCCTTCCACTTCCACTCCCCTCCCTTATCCCTCCCACCTTCTTTTCTGAACACCATAACCTTAGACTTTTCCGCATTGAGCTCTAACCTCTTCTTATCCAGGTATCTTCTCAACCTCTTCATCATTTCCTTTACGGCCTCTTCGTTTCTTGCCAGCAACATTATGTCATCTGCATACGCTAGTGACCAAGTTCTAACCCCTCCTACCCTGACCCCTCCTACCCTGACCCCTCCTACCCTGACTCCTCCTACCACCCAGGCCTCTAGCTTACTTTCCATGTCCGCAATTTAAATTGCAAAAAGCATTGGGCTAAGCGGACACCCTTGCCTTAACCCCCTATCCATCCAGAATCCCGCCGAAATCCCCTCCCCTCCTTTTACCTTATCTTTGGTCTTTTCATATATGAAGCATTGGGTAAAAAAACAACCTAACCCGGGTTAGGTTGCTTTTCCGTAAATCGGTTTTTCGGAATCAGCGAACCCTAATTAGTTAGTACACAGCTTAAAACTAATATAAACATTATTATTGTTCACGGAAATCACGTTATACTAGAGTAGGACGCATGGAAATACGTCACGCTCTCGCACAGCAGTGCAGACTGCAGCGTGTAGTGACCAGCTGGAGAATCAGTGCGCTATTATTTTTATTGTCACTACTCTAGAATTCATTAAAATATAAATTTTTACAACAAGAATATCAAGACTAGTAATTTTTTGTCACAATGATGGGATAAAGTAATTTACAATCTAATGATGTTATGTCAGATGAAGAATCTGAATTTGATGAGTAAACATTCAAATTGTTTAAATTTATAACTTTTAAATACATTTTTTTAATTGTCTAACAATGTAGGGTCATGTTAATAACAATTATATCAGTTGAAATCATTAAATAATGTTTAAACGTGAAATTAATTTTTTAAAAAACCTGTAATACCCATTGGATGGAAAAACAACCCAACTCGTTTTGTTTATTTTCAATTAT